>VZRF01001586.1:720995-784842 GCA_013396875.1 Vireo altiloquus
AAAAAATCAAACAAAAAAGAAAACCCACAAGTAGTCATAACCAGACCCTGTGAGCAACACCTCACTATTAACTTCCCAGACTCCATGCAGCTGACTTTCTGGATTCCACAACTTGTATCACACCACACACACATGACATTCCCCTCTTCCCTTAGGATTGTATACTCACACTGGATTTCTTCCTTCCAAAGACATCTGCATCCTTCTTCTGTTAAAGTTTTACAAAACAAAGCCACCTTTTACTGGTTCCACCAAGGAAATGTCAAGTTCCAAAGTAACAGAGACCTCTAGAATGTGACAGGTCTCACAGCAAAAAAATATTCCCTAGAAGTAGTTGCCTACTGACAGGGAACAGTTTAACCAGAAGAAGCGTCTCTGTGCAACCTTGGTTGCATACACAATGAAATTATGAAAAGTTTGGGCTCTGGAATAAGAGCTTTGAAAGGCATTTCATGCAGGCTAGCACACACCAGTAGGCTTTGATTCCAAAAAACCAAGCACTGTACAGAGATGATGTAAAGCTTTCCTTGTTTTCCATGCCAGAAATATAATATCAAATTTTAAAAATTAAACATTATTTCAAAGAGGCCACAAAAACCAGTATCCTTTTTACAAAAGTAGAAAGTCTCCAGACATCCTTTATATTTTTACCATGAGCATTGCTTAATAAATGTTGCAACCCTGAAGCTTTTAAATGTAGTAGTGATGATATCATCATTTTAAAGGCACTTTAACAGAACATTAGGAGAAACAATTTCTTTTCTCAAAATCAAAATAACAGTAACCAAATTGATTAAAAGTGGTTTATACTAAAAATATTCACAATATCCACATTTACAGGCTTCTTTAGGTAAGAGTAGCAAACAGTATATAGAATTGTGAAATAACAAAAGAGCCCCTATGAACTAATGTGGCACAATAAACATTTCATTTAAGTTCCAAGAAATACATGCTAGGAAAGCACAAAATAATAAATATTTGGAAGAATATAGTATTTCCACCTATTGTACTTAAAAGCTCAAAAATGTTTTCAATTCCATGCATAGAGCTGTTCTGAAAGCCACACTGAATATATTGCCTTTGTTTGTTTAGGTTTTGCACAAATAAATATTGGTATGACAGTTAAAGACACATCCTTGAAGTAGTCTACCCAATAAATTTGGAAAGAGAAAGAAGAGGAGGAGGAATAAAAAATTTAACTGTATAAGATTGTCTTTGTTGCCTGCTTGTTAAGGAATCCTTCTGGCACAACTGAGGGGATTATGAATTCACATGTGAATTTATCCCCTATTAAACTTTTAGTGAAAGGGTCAGTTAACAGGAATGATAAAGCTCAAGCACACCAGTCACATGCTGGCAGAGCATCTGTGACTGGCTCTACTCAGGCATATCACTGGTTTATAGCTCTAACATCAAGAGGAAGCTACGGGGACAGGCAGAAAACAGTCCACTTCTGAAAAGATTGGAAATAGTGCAAAGTGCAGTTTCACACAAGACAAAGGCAGTGTGACTTTGTGACTTCAGGTCACACCTTTTTTTTTTTTAAGAGAGCACTAAGGAGGACAGAGCAGGTTAAAATCTCCCATCTCACTGGGAAGGGTTCTCACCATCTCTTAAGACTTCTGTAGCACTTCAGCCACTCAGATCTTACTCTTTGCCACCCCAAATCCTTTTGCTAGGCTACCTTAGCTTCCAAGCAGCGCTCCTGATCCTACACATATCACTGCTATACAGGTGGTAGTTAAAAATATACAGCAAAATATATAGCAACTGTGCCAATGCTGAAGCCTGGTCAAAAGTTACATTTACATATTACCTCAATATCTTCATACTTCCTTTTTAAAATTTATATTTTTATTGCAATTATGCAATGTAACGCAGAGGACAATCCTGTTTGAGCCTTCCTCTGGTTGTATTATTTCTGCAAGAGATTTGGTTCAAGCTTTTGGGGTGAAGAAAAAAGAAAAGTACAAAGGCCAGCAACAATACAGCAGCTACTCACCTTTCCTATGACAAGAGGTTCTGTGGAGCCAGTCTGCACACTCTCACCAGTCACCACATCCACTGTCCAGGCGCCCTGTCACCTAACATGTCTTTCTCAGGCTCTTCTTCCAAACTTTTGGGGATTGAGCATCCTCTGAAGAGTCAAATGAATCTGACCTTTCCCTAATCCTCCACAGTTGCACCCACCTCGCACATGATGGCTGAGCACACACCTTGGCCCCTAAGCTGTTCCAGGGCCCCTGTGGCAGGCCTGCAGGCTGGCTGAGCCTGGCACAGGGAGGGATGTGCCTGCTGGTGCAGCTCTGTCCTCGGGACCGTGTTGGCAAACGCCTGCTCCCTTCCCCACTGGGTGACTCCAAGAACCCAGGAGCACACTCCTCACTCGCCTGCACTCGCAGGACCTAATGGGTGCAATATTTTATGTTGAGACTTTCTGAAGTCTTGTTATTTTAGGAGTCGGTGGTAATAAGGTAGACACATTACTTGCAATCCATTTTAAGTGTCCTATTAGTGAATTCTTTTGCATTGTGTGACAAAAATAAAAAGATAATAACAAAATCCTGACCTTCAGAAAACTTTTACCAAGCTCGGAAGGAAGCATATTGTAAAACAGCCCTCTAGATACATTGTATAGAAAAGTGAAGATTTCCAGAAATTCTGAAATAATACTTCATTTGCCCATAAAGATAATGCAAAACGATTTTTCAGTTATCCGCAAAAATAGTGACAACTGGATCGTACACATTGAAATTCCTTTGAGATAAAAGAGAACAACTAGTTTGGATTAAACGTGCTTTCTGCTTTTACACATTTGCTTTTTCCGCCCATTGTGGTTTGATCAAGAATACCCCTAAAAAAGGCTCCTTTATGCTACTGGGTCAGTTTCAGTCTGCAGCACAATTTACAGAGCATCTATTTCTATTTCCTGCAAGGATGAATAGCCCAGCACTTCTGCCAAACATTTGTCTATGTAAGCTTAGACTTCACTTTTATATAATTTTTAGCTGTCATTCAAATTGCTTCCACTGTTAATGGAAAGAAAAAATGAACTTAGTTACAACCAAATTGGTTATTAATTTATTTAGTCAACTTTTTTTTATATTAAATAGGAAAAGTTTTTCTCATGTCTGAAAGAACAGGCCTACTTAGTGGTATTTTTCTCAACTCTTGTTTTTAATCTCTTCCAAATGGTCGATTTGACTGTGCTGTTGATGCATATGCAATTCCATATGATGCAATTGCATTGCACAGCTTAGCATATGAAAACAACAAAACATCAGAACATTTAGCACCTGCAAAATAATCTTCAATTACTGTCTTTAGCCAGATAATAAATGAAGTAAATGACAGCCATGTGCCATGCTAATAAACTAACACAAGAGGACTGAAAATGTGAAAACAGTTTTTAAAAAGAAGTGGTGATTTAGAATAGTTTTAGGCTCTGTAAGATGGGACTCATTTATATTACTTTCAAGGACCGTGTGCAATCCGCAAGACAATGAAATTTTGCATCAACTAATCATCAGATGATAATGTTTTTGTATCACAATGAGGATACAACTCAAAAGTGCCTTCACCATACCCAGGCACTGCTCAACTGCTGTATTTTTCACCCACACAAAAAGAAAGTGAATAGCCATTGAAATAATTTAAATATCTTCTTTTATAAAATATAAATAAATAAAGCAAGCTTGCTATTATACAGTTTGGAGAACTTTTGTTGTCAGAATTTGTCTTTTTTTTTTTAATATTTAGAAAGAAGAGTACAATGAAGAAAAGCAAGTGGGTTTGCCATCAAAAGCATTCATTGCTCTGACACACAAACACCTGTCAGTGGAAAAAGTCTTCAACTTCTTCACTTCTCTTTACTATGAAGCAAATGCGCGTGAAGCTTTCAGACTATTTTCTTCCAGTGTTTTGAAGTACCTTTCAGTTCACATGAAGGCTAACAATTGCAAAGAAGCAGGAGCGGAGGAAAAACTGGCACAACAGGAAGACTGAGGAGCAGTGAAAGCCTCCCTGCTTATAGCTATACTTTTGCTGAACACACTTATGCCACACCCATTTTAAGTACAGCCAAAATGATATACAAAAAAACCCCAGGAAAAATATTTCAAAAGTTTAATTCCTCATGTAAATTTCTTTCCTTGCAAATATTTTTTTCCAAATGAGATTTATATGTTAACCACACAAATCATGAAATATTTAATGAGCAACAGTAATAGAACACTATTTATATAAATTTACAATTTACATGCAGGGTTTTCTGCATTTATATAGTAATCCCTAATTAACTTAGTGTGTAACTGCAAAATAATTATAGCAGACTAAGGCAGTTTCATAGCTAACACAACTACTGAAACAACAACCAACATTTTTGGAAAGTGTATGAAAAATGTAACAGATTATTTTGAAATTACTGTTGCCCATGGCCACATAAATGGAATTAAGCTTGCTAATTTTGTAAGAAAAAAATCCCAAAATATCTGTATCTTTCACTGACATAGATTAAAATCTTTACAAATTTCACATTAAGGAAAAGAAGAAAACCCACAGAAGCATCAAGCCAGCAATCTCGTAGCAGCAAAGCCTATCCTTCTTGTGGATTAGTAACCCCTCACTTCCATCTGATAAAGTAGTTCTTCCTCCACCTCTCAGTGCTTAGCCTCCCCTATCAATCCAGGGATACCTTTTCTCTGAAACAATTACACTTGAGGAGTTTTGAACTTCTGGTTCAGACTAATCCATTTAACTACAGAAGCACCTTTCAAGCTTCCATTTGACACCAGTCCATCGTTCATCATTTGCTGGTGCATATGCTTTTTGCTGACAGAGCTCCATTACTAGAAAAAGCTCAGTAAGTAAGGCTGATTTGAAACAACTATATATTATAGACAGCCTGCATGAGACATGCTGATTTTGAGTCTAGAAAATCACCACATAAAAAAGGAAGGGGGGAGGGGTGGCTGAAAAGAACTATTTAATTATTAATATACTTTCACTTCTTACCAACTGCTGCAATGTGATTTATTAGTGTTAATTTGCAATTTACTTGTGGCCTGGGAAGAGAAATTTAACTCTATATAGCAAGTACATAACATGCTTTGGAATTCTTGGACCAGAAATGTTTTTGTCTTTGATTAATAATAAAACACTACACCAATGCTATCACAGATCCCTACCAACTTCAGCATATTGTAACATCATCAAGATGGAAATCAATATGCTGAACCATAAATTCTGCAGCACAAGCAAGAAGATATTTGATTCTATTTCTTGACCAGTGACATAATTCAGGTAACATTAACAAGGCATTTCTGTTGTATATTTGGCAACAGTAAGTGATTTACCAACATGCATTAAGGTTCAGCACTTGGTGTGGTTTAGAATTTCAGCCTCTATTTTACAAATGCAAGTATAGGGCAAAGAGGGGTTAATGTACTCAACATTCACATTTTCTTATTCATCATTTTGGCTAATAAACCTTATGGCTACTAGGGGTGGGTATAAGAAGGTTTCACCACTTTGTCTGTGTTCACTCAAACATCAGATTTTTTTTTTTTTGAGAGAGTCAAACCCTACAAAAAAAATAAACAAAAAAAATAGGGAGTATGGTTATGAGAGCTGGCAGCAAAGTATCTATCAATGAAGTGCAATTAGCCTTCACAAAGTTCCTTTTAGGCTCTATGAAAAAAAGCACTTCCATGAAACCAAGAGGGTACTGAATGTCAAGTAAAAGTTATATCCCTGCTTTTTGAAGTGTCTTGCTTTGAAAAGGCATAGAGACTCACCTCCCCTAACATTCAGAAATATTAAGGTAATCTTTTTGGGGAAAGAGAGACACAAAAGAAAGAGAAAATAAGCAGCTGAAATAACAACAGATTTTAGGATATCTTTAAAGTATAGCCAGATAAGGCCTTTTCCAGCAACCAATATTCTTTTCTCTTCACTGATTGGAACAAAAAATAAGTTAAAGACAGGAACAGAGATGCAGAGTTTGTTGTATCCTAGAACAGGAATTAAGTTCTATGCTTCAGTTTGAGAGAATGGGACTTGTAAGTCCTACCTAGATTACAAATCTTGGTACGTTATAGAGAAAATTTTTTTCTCTTCAGTTTGTAAGCACAGTACAAAGAGCAACACATGGAAGTAACAGTCAGAAAACATCATTGGGATAAAAATCGGTATCTTGATAGTCCATGATTTCTTAGATATTTGACTTGTTTGTTCCAACAGATTTGTTTGTGACACCAGTTACTTTAATCAATAGGAAGTATTCAAGCTGCTTATGATGAGTTCCTTATGTAGACATTGTGAATACTGCTCCCAGAAGACTGCATAGGAAGGCAAGACTGGAGCCTGGTGTGCTCTTTGCCCTCTTCAGCCTAGATGTTAAAGAAGCTATCTCATACTGCTTCATATGTCATACAAGCAGCACAAACACGCCTGAGGCATCCCAGTTTGTAAAAAAACAGGGCCAATTTCTCTGATTTTACAGTATGATTAATACAGCACAATAGCAAAGCTGGAACATTCTTGAATATCTTGAGGAAATTCACATTTATGCACACAAAAACAACCTCCAAAATCAGGACTAGAAATTTGTCTCATTACCTCCCATACTGGAACTCCTGGTAACTGTGCTCAATTTCAGAGTATTAAGTCCAAAATAAAATGAGAGTCCCATTCCATGCATTTTTTCCCCTGTTATCACCTAAGGAAATGAAGAGACAGGGCAAGTGCAATGTGCACTTTACTGATGCACTTTTTAATAGCAAACATGATAACCTAACTAAAACAACCTAATTATCTTCAATTGTGAGGAAATATAATCCCCTTCTCCTCTATTCCCCCTACCAAACCACAAACACAATCCTGCTTAAAGAGAAAAGCTGGTACACTGACACATGGGAAATGATGGCTACTGATTTACAGGTATCTCATTTAAAATTATTCAAAATTTTTAGTGTATTTTAATGAGATGTAGAGAGCATATAAGCTGCAGATAGAAAAAAAATAATCAGGAGTGGACAGTAACAAACATCTAAATAGAGCTCAGATGATCAGACTAACACGGGAACAGGCAGTAACATTTCTAAGGCAATTAGAAGTGAAAACACCCCCCTTCAACAGGGACAAAACCAACGTTTTCCTAAGCCACAGTGACTGCCCAATTATCCCTCCCTTCTCCTCTGTTTGAGCATCAATTTCAGACTAGTACAGAAAAACTAGGTTAACATGATCTGCGGAAGCTTAAGATGAGTTTTAAATGCTCACTTTTATAAATCTTTATTTTAGTGAACATTAAATGTAAACAAGAGAGTAGCTGCTACCAAAGTTCATTCTATTTCCAAAGATACAGTAAATGCTTGAGAGTTTAATACCTGTTTTGATCCTCATTATAATTTTTATATTCTTTTCATGGATCTAGAACACAAGCACTTACAATTTGACCTTCAGTGTTACTCTAATTACATAATTCATATATAGGCTGGACATTAAGTTGTACAGTGGAATAATTATATTAGCTTTTAAAGAGTCTATCTTACTTAAATAGTTTATAAAATATCAAGATTCCATCAAGGGTGTGTCTTTGGGAAACATACTTACTGGGAAACATAATGAAAAAAACAATTCAGAAAGTCAACACAGAAAAGTACCCAAAAAGTACCATAGCAATCAATAAAAGAAAAGCAGTGTTTCCTCACTACTGCTTCTGTGCTCTTAGAACTTTGAATGAGCTACACCTCTTATAGCATCTGTTCAGCTCTCTGATATTCACATTCTCTTAAAAAAAAAAACTCTTCAGCAAGCTACTGACTACATACATAATTATTTACCTTCAGAAGAATGTGTTCATCTGTAAAATCTATAAAAACTATATACTATTTCAGAAAATACACCTATTTCCAAAGACTAAAAATAAGCTTTCAAAACTTCGTGTTTCATTTGATGTCACGTTTTGCTAAGAAAAGTTCTCCTCACCGAACAATCCTTCAAGTTACACAAGAAATGTCTGCCCCACACATCTCTGCCAAAATTGAACTCTGAAGTTCTACAAAGCAAAATATTGATCCTTTACTAAAGCAAACAAGATTTAGAACTCGGCGAGACAATCTAGAGATGATCCATCCTGCATTTCACTTCCTGTATCTACTAAAATGGGAGAGTGAAGTACAACACACTTGCATCTGACAAGGATTGGACCTAAACTTATAGCATGCTGATTTACATCAAAATCCTTTCTTAAACAAAGGTCCCATCTGTTGGCATGCATTTCAGGTTAATTTAAAAAATGAAATTATTACAGGCCCCATTTTGCTACAAACTGAGAATGTGTACACTCTTTAGCAGATTACTCACAAGCATGGTCAGGAGTAATACATACAAAATGGCTAATGGCAGTGTTACTCATTTTTTATTTACTACACAAATAGAGCAGACTAAAAATGAACATAAGGTCCTGCACGGCAAACTCTGTGTTCTGTAGATATAAAAATATTGCTCATTAAGAAAAAAAATCAGATGGAGTGGCTACATTAGAGAACAGTTAAATGTGTAAAGAATGCAAACATACATCAAAATACAACGATTTCATATATTCTAGGAAAAATCAACAGCGCTACTGATGTTATGAGTCTCCTATTTTTCATTTAGTAGGTCTCAAAACTAAATTATTAACAGTGGACTACTCTACATCAGTCAAAAAGACTGAACATGAGACCTTTTGCCTGAGGTTAGACTCTGAGACACTCCAATCAGCACATTTAAACTCTTAAATATGATGTTGCCTTCAGTATTTTTTCTATCTAGCTTCAAGAGCAATTTATGAGCTTATGAGAGACAGATGCCCAAAGAGAAAAAATTGACCTGTCTTTTTTACAGGACATGCAAACTTCAAGAACCTTGAACCTTTCTAATCTGTTAGCAAAATACTTGTCTTCAGTTGCCACATGGGTATTTATTTGTAAAATAAAAATGAAAGCCATACACAATACTGAGACTAAGAGCTCAACAGACTCAACAATTAGACCGAATTCCATCAGAATACCCATATGAATCAGAATACTACATGTGCATATTCATGCAAGCAGTAGAGAGAGAACATTGTGTAACAGAAACAGCATCAGCACAACACTGAAACCTCTCCAATGCAGTTTATCCAGTTTGTTACAATAATAAAGTAGCACCAGTAGGACAAACAATTAAAAATAATTTTAAAAAATATTTTTAAAAACTAATAATGTTTGCTTCAAAGAAGATATTAGAGACTACAATGCAAAAGATTTTCGTCAAAGCCAGCTTTTTGTAATGGCTGCTTACCTGCTAATTTAAATGTTTTTCTTGTGAATTATATTGCTCATTATGAACATACAGAGTCTCTAGTTTAACTTTGTCAGAACAGCTAGAAATGTGAACACAGAGTTAAAGCTTTACTTTCTGAACAGTAACAATGCTAAAATACATTTGCATGTTTCAAAAGGTCACAGCCTACTTTTATTACAAACTGTACATATTGCTAAATCCCAGCTCCAGTCAGAGGTCAGCAAAGCATGTTTGACTGGCTTCTACATACTTCTTCTGTCTCCATGCATACCCAAGAACTGAATACTGCAGTGTGTACACAACTACAAAGTAACAGGATCCACCAGGCTTCAACAATTTTTTTTACCTAGGAGAAAGCAATCCCTTAAGTAGAGATGCAATATGTACTCTAAGCATTAGAGCTCTCTATCTGATGAAGAGGTTGTCAGGACTGACGGGAAATTTATATGCTTAAATTACCACAACTGCAATAGAATTATCCTATCTTTTAATCCTTAACGCTAGACTGTTCACAAGATATCAAATGGTTTTACAGGGAGTTGCTCTTTCCCTCCTGTGTAGTTTCCTCTATAGCAGGAAACCCAAGTAGATATTTGGCCAACCCCAAATATCTACTTCTTGCTGGCACATTACAAGGAGAAATATACCTTGACTGCTTGCAGTTACAACATTTATTTAAGAAACAAAATAAGTGGAGAAGACAGGATCACACTGAGTTACACCTTTGTAGTATAAACAGCAGTATCCTAAGTCCCAAAATACTCACAGAAGTGTAGCATCATAAATATGTGCTTATGAAAAGACTACCACAGTTTAGCATATTACAATCATTACGCCTTTCCTAGTTTAATACAAGTTACATTCACATCCAAAGATAATTGAAAAGCTTAAAATCTAAGCTTTGTCAGACTGGAAGGCTGAGATGGTTCAAATGAGCGTTGTTTGTTGATTGTTGCTGACTAAGATTTTAATCTTGTCTGAAAATCTTTCAGTCTAAGAGAAAGAGGTGTAAGATACTTCTTTAAACAGAAGTGAGCTCCCCTCTGAACCAACACCAATTTGCCAAGGAAGATGAGCTGGCACATCAGAACACTCTATTAGTTCATGAAGACCAATAGCTTCTCTGTAAAAATATGCAAGGGTCTAATGCACTTTGACAAATGACAAAGGTTATTAAAGGACAGCTTGTGGGAGTATAATTGCTTTGTGACTTTATCACTATTAACAGAAAGAACATTGGTAGAGAGTTAACAGCATGAAACATGATTACAGGAATCCACCAAGATCTTGACTCAGCAAAGCACATGAGGACATTAATTCCTCTCCCCTATTACAAAACAATGAAGAACATGGTTAAATGCATGCTATATGACTGTCATTTAACTGGCCATCTTTTCAGAGGCCACAACAGTCTACATCATAGTATACGTAGATACCTACTATATAGATAGGTAGTACTGCTATGCCAGTGTATGTTTTCTATAGATAATGAAAGAATCCTTATCAGCTTTGCTGTAGTCTTTATACAGATTACGTTGAATAACTTACAAGATGACTGAAAGTTTGCAAGGACTCCATCTTCACAGCTCTGCCCAGAACACTCAGGTTCTTCCCCTGCCCCAAAAAAACCCTACATTTTCTGCATGCATCAGTTTTTCCATGTTTCTCAAAAATACTTACCAAAGCTGAGGTGTAAATCAATTTATATTACAAGGGTTTAATGGTTTCAAAATAGAAGAAGAAGGAACACCAGAGAGAAATCTGACAAGGTTAAAAGGAAACTGGGGAAAGGTTGAGGCCTAATACATTAAATAAAAATCAATCACGATGACTTTTCAAGAATTACAAAGTAAGATACAGCGTAACACTGCTCAAAGGGGAATAAGGGATAGGACTCCAAATCACATGGCAGCATTTGCTTTGTACAGAAATAATATGCATTAACTCTTAGCTCCCTGCAAAGCACCAACTCCTGGCAGAGGTAGGACAAGAGATTTGACACATTGCACTGAACAGGTTCAGAATTCACCACATGCCAGAAGCCCCTGCCTTGCTCATGGGTAACACTTCCACATACCAGCGAGGCTCCACATCTTGCTTTTGTGGGGACAGCTGCACTTTCCTCTTCTTATATTTTTGCAGTGGCAAAATACTTCATACAAACTTATTGGGAGCATCTTGCCTGACAAAACACAGAACTCCCAAGTTTCACACTACTTCCTGAAAAGGTTGTATGCCACTGCAAACTTTGCCCCTCCTCCACACAACAGCATTAGTTGGAAAGGAATATGCACATACAGTATATTCAGAAGGGTACATAAGAGAAAGAAATACTTAAATACTTACTTTATATCAAAGGTCCAATCTATACAACAGGGAAACAAAAATTCCAAAAACAAGGGATTGGTCATCTGGAATTCAACAGTCAGCTTTGTACTGCTGGCACAATGGCTGTACCACTGGTTTGATGGGTTTTTAGCACAGATGTGTTATATAAACAGGTCTATCTTTTTAGCTATGCTATTTTTCTTTCAGTAAAAAAGGATGCACTGGGTCCTCAGACACTAGGCAGAGTGCAGTTGGCTAACTATTATCCACTATGGAAGGATCAAGTAGCATTTATTAAGTGCCAATTTAGGCATCAACACAATTGGTTCTATGTATTTTATATTTCCTTGGAGTTAAGAGTTACAACAAATTGAAAGAACTTAATTAAACAGTCATAAAGGTCCATATTTTACCTAACTTCAAAGGAAAACATTTTACAAGGTTTACAGCCCTCTCTCTGGAATCATTTGTATCCCCAGCAGCCAACAGACGCTTGGTATCCAAGCTCCCCCAGTGTCTCAGCCAAGATATTGGTATTTGGACTGAGCATTTTGCTGAAGTGACAGTCTAAGACTGACACTAAGTCATCACATCTTTCCAGCCACTCACAGAACAAACCTCACCTCCTTTTCAGCCTTACTGCCTAGAATCATCTGTAAAACTAGTGTAATCTACCTAACTTTCCCAGCTAGGTTTCTTTTTAACTGATCCAATGTTGGAATATTGTCAGTATTTTATTCACCTGCTTTCTTCTCTGCCACTGAAGATAATATCATCTCAACAAATACTGAGACTGGTCACATCCAGAGCATTTGATAGCCAAAGTTCAGTTTAACTAAGATATCTACAAATGGAATTGTGTTTGAAAACAACTCAACTTAGTAGATGCTACTCGTAAAGTTTCTCAGCAAAGGAAACCTTCTTCCTCTAAATGGAATTTAGAATGAAATGTTGTGGGAGCCAGAAAGTCACTATCAACACTGCTATAGCTGGCTATAGCCTCTAGTGTCACAGTATTCTTGCATTATATCAACCCACATGAAGCATGTTATGTTTAAGGACTGAAAAAAATTTAACGACCTTTTGTAGCTAGCATCAATATTAAGATCTCAGAAGACAGACAAAGTAGGAGAGGAAAAGCAGGGGTGGGGCAGTGGTGATAGAAGAAAGAATCTGAACCAATACTCCTTCAAGAACAATTCACTGATTGTTTATTTCAATACCATAAAAAACAATCTTTCACAAAACAGATTTGCTTGGGTAATACATGATGTCACCATAAATCATATTTTCATCTTCTGTCAGTGCCAGCAGTTTTCTTGGACTTCTCTGAAGGAGGGGAAGAAGAAAAAAAATTAAAATAACAATAATAAAAAAATAGAAGAGCCAAAAACATCTTCCAGCTTTGACAGAAAAGGGTCTTTTTGTTCCTAAGACATTTGTCTTCACGTAACCCACCACCACTCTTCTGTAGGAGTCATGCAGTGAGAAAGCATCACAAAAGGTTATCAAAATGCAAAGCCAGTATCAGTATCAACTTTCTACCCTTGCCGAACATGAACTTCCCTCGTTGTAATCTTATTTCCTCTTCAGTGAGGTAAATTAATACTTGTTCACATTTAAAACAAGAATTAATGTCATCTGTGCCAGGACATTGAGACCATTCAATAGAAGGACAGCACTGTGTGACAGAAGTCATGAACTGGAAGTAAACCACATGTTAATAACAAAGACAAGCATACAACTTCCCCTAATTTTTGTGCCTTCTTTTGGGCTTTTATTAGATTGTGTACTGCTTTTTGCTTCTTCTTAGTCAATTAATTACTATTTGTCCACAAAATATAAATTTATTTTTATTCTGATTACAATTCTCCACAATGACCTCTGATTATTACACAGAAATCACTTTCCAGGACTATGATGGTTGATGAAACATTCATGAGAAACAATAAGAAAATAGAAAAAAGCCCTTAACATAAGGATTAAGTCTAATACACTACAAGACTTTTCCTTCTGATGGGGTTTATGAATCATAGTAAATATGGTATTTACCTTCCTCCTCTGCAGATATATAAAACATACCTTGTCTGCTTATGCAATATAATTCCTGAGCCTCCTAGTTTAAAGTTCATGACCATAGCATGCACTTTTATTATATTAGACCTATTGGCTTTAACAAGGAGAGAATAACAACATGATCATTTTCCCTCCCTACTTTTCAAGTATGACTCTTCTGACATAACAAACAGACAGCAGATGCACAATCTACAACAGACATGCAATAAAGAATAACACATACTTGTGAAGAAGTTCCACCCTGAGGTACTGAAAGCAGTAACTGTCCCATTGACTTAAAGAAAAGGCCAAAGTACAGTTACATGCTGTAGAAACACATGGTTGGTAGGCACTGTATTATCATGCGAGATAAGATACCTGGAAGCAGAGGAAACATTTTTGCAGTCACACAGAATAGAAGAATTTGTAGAAATAAAGTGGAAACCAACACAACTGTCCGTCACTGGGTCATCCAAGGTAGCAGTCAGGCAGCACAGGAGTGATTTGAGAAGAACTGAGTACAGAGCAATCAGAAAGGTTAGCAAAGTAAAGCAGCACAAAAGTTCCCTCTATGTGCAAGCCAATATACTATCATAAAAACACATCAAACCTAATATGTGAAATACCCACCCTCCACACTCCCAAAATCACAGCATTCTGCTAGGAGCAACAAAGCCTGTTAGAACTGCAGGCACAGGACAGAACCTACAAATAGAAGATCTCAAACTACTAAAGAAATATATAACAGAGCAAAACCAGTTCTGCAAGCTATTCAAAACTTAAGACTGCTCTTAGTTTATGATTGAAATTTGAATGTCAAAATTTCTCAGGCCTTAGGTTTCATTTTTCAAACATCCAAGGAAAAATAAAAACATTAGGCTCACATTGAATGGATCCTCCATTAAGAAAAACATCTCTATCAAAGGAGGATAAATATAGATTATTTATCTATACGCTAGATGTTATAAAGTTACATAGGCATTTTTTGTGACTTGTGATCAGTTGTGAGTTTCAGGCTTAAACTGGACCAGCTTAAATCAGAATAGCAAACATTGCTCCTTTTCCATGGTAACTTTGATAACACCATGAAGACACTAGGTAGACCCCTTGCAACTACTGGATGCATGCATGCATCTGCATCCATAATTGGCTTGGAGAATTTCTAAGGAATCACAGACAATTTCCACACCAAAATCAAACCAAAAATCCCCAGAAAATAAGCATCAGAGGAAACTATTCCTGAAACTTACCATTCAAGACATTTCTAGAAATTCTGAAAGTGACAGATCATCAGTAAGACTGTACATCCTTGCACATTTCACCAGAAGGCCTACCTTCAACTTCACCAAAATTCCATCTTCAAGATAAGTTTCCTCTCCCAACAGGAATATTTCCAACACTCACTTTGAAAGCTTCAGCTATCGAGTCTTGTATTTCAGAGATAACATGCTCAGGGTTTCCTTAATAATAATTTCAGTCTAAAACAACCTTGAGATTGTTATTTTCAAGTCATCAAAAGGATGTCTGGCAGGAAAAGAACCTGCTAACCACTACTGAGAACACTACTGAAAAATACACTCCCAGAAATGAGAAACCACAACAAAGCAAAATTAGTATAAGATGGCTGGGATCTTGATTTAAAGGAGGAGATTTATTCTTACAAAATTCCCCAAGTTTGTTTATGCAGCTATCAAGATGTGGACAACGAACTTACTCAAAGTAGTCAACACATAGTTGAAGACTATTTTATTTTTTGTATTAGTTGCATGCAGATGTGGATGTAACTTTAAAAGCTCGTAATATTTTCACAAAAACAGGGAGACACAAACTAAAAGCTGTGATGATTAGTACTGCTGAGTACTACCAGACAAATTACTTCAATAGTTACTATTTCAATAGTTAGAAGGCAAGCTCAGAGTAGCAAACATCAGCATATAAATTTAATAAATATGTATGAGGAAGATGGATATGGAAGGAGTGCACGATCAGAAGACAGAAAACTGTTTTGTAGCAGGTCAATGAAGTATTGCAGTACTTGGAAAAGGAAACTTTTGTTTTTAAATATAATCCCCCACAATAGTCCTAAAATAATAGCACATAAAATGTTTGAAAAGTAAGCAAAGCAGAACTCAGTAATTTGGATTTAAACATTAATCTCTACTAATATAACAAAAGAAATGGTGTATAATCAGATTCCACCTGAAATCTCAACCAGTCATTCTACATAAAATAGTGACTATAGGTAATTTGTTATTAAAATAGCTTTAAGAGCACCCAAGTGACCCAGAATTTTCAATGAAAAATTAAAGCCAAACAATAGGAATAAAGCTTAAAATGCTATGTACACACTGATTGTACAGGGGAGGAAAAAAAGGGTGAATTACAGATCTCAGAGCAGTGTTTTATTAAGCTAATTGTAGTCTCAGACTACTTTATTCTTCTCTGCTGAAATATAATATGAAGAACAAAAAAAACCTCAAACTAGCACAATTGAAGTTTTTATAGGTCACATGGGATGCCTGCTGCCCTGCACCAGATGTGAGCAGGAAAAAGAAAGTGGTCAACATATGATATTAAAAACCAGTGCAGTTTCAAATATTTTAAACATGATGTCAAGTGCATTCAACAGGTCTACAAATGCACTACATTAGCCTAAATTTAGTAGGTGATAATTGAAATCAGAGATCCAGTCATTACCACTGACATGTTTCTAAATACTACCCAATAAATTTTTGTCTGTTTCAGATTCTGCATGACAGCTGGCAGTCGGGAGGGGAATCACCCAGAGGGTATGAGCACACACATGCACGTCTCTGTAGTCAAATTCCTGCATCGTCCCTTTCTAGAGTTAATTTAAGAGTGAGAATACTGTCACACACACACACATGCTCCCAAAGCAGAATTCTACAAGCTGAACGTTTTCTCCAGTCTCTTCATGGCATCTTTCTGTAAGCACTGGGTATGAAACTTAACAGTAACTGGGACAGTAACTTAACTAACTCCAGCTGTATGTCCTGCATATGAATTTTCATGAAGAAATTCATTCAGTTCTGTTAGAGAGACCAGGTCTGGTACTATTACTTATCCTTACTGACCATCTCTTAACTTTGAGTTAGAAAAGGAAGGAAGCCCATCAACAACAGAAGATACAGACTTAGTCCATATCTTTTGTGCTGTTACCTTTGCTATTTTTATAATTATGTACTGTTCAACCAAACGGAAGCAAACATTTCTTCTAAGTCTATAATGCATCCTTTCTTTTTAGTCTCTGCTGTATCATCACCTTAAGATACATCCACTATCAGATAATAAAAAATGCTACCAAGTAACACATGAGAATAACCTATCTCTAGGATCGCTTCATAAGTGGACAGGTGTCAGCCATTACTTCTCCCCCAGTGCAGAGGTGGTTTATGTAAGTTGGTTTGAAGAGCTGATAATTACATTTAGCATGTATAGTTCATTAAGAAGGCCTCCTGACAACTCAGTTTTGCCATCTGTAAAATGGAGGCAGTGTTGTCTTTCCACTTCTCAAAGGAATCTGAACTTCAAAGCATGTGATAAAAAAGTGCCTGAGCAGACACGCCTGCCTGACACTTTAGATACCAACAGCTTGGCTTTTGACTGGAAATTTAAACATCTACTCAGAACCAATGAAGGTCGGAAATGAAAAAACCAAACTTTCACTAAAAACTTACAGGTATCCAACACTAACAAACCTTTGTATACAAGCAGCACACACTCACTTAGTTTTCATGGATTATAATCTTTTAAAATATTGCCTAGCAAAATAAATTCCAAAGAAATTTGAAAATACGAGTTTTTTAATTAGAAAATAAAGTAGGCCTTCAGAAGAAAAACCATCTTCTCTCTTAGTATTCATTCTGTAGGAAATCTATTTACAGAGCAGCAGTATTTCTTACAATAAAAAGAAGCTGCATGCTACTCATTCTTAGCTTTTTAGACCCTAAGACACAGAAGACTCATTACCAGCACCTATTAGAAGTATTTAACTCTGTTGCTGGTCTCAATAATTAAAACTAAATTTACAATTGACATTAACCATGCACTGAAGTAAGAGAGCCAGGAGATACTTGGAGATAAAAACAGTAGTCAAAAACAAAAAAATTTGAGAACCCCACATCAGATGGTGGGGAAGGGGGAAAAGAACATCAGTTTGATTTTTTTCTGCTACTCAATTAGTTGCTAGAAGGAAGTTTTTTTAAAAAAAAAAAATGAAAAAAAGAAAGCACAAATCCTACAAAGCTGCAAATGACAATTCTACCTATATTAAGCAGTATCATAATTCAGAACATCTAAGATTTACTATATTGACAGCTCTGTTTCAAATGCAAAACCCAAGTAACTTTAAGAATTTTAATGAACTGTTGTTCAGAGACATCCATCTTGAATCCTCAACTTAGCCAGCCTCACTACAGATCTAGAGTTAGTCCCTTACCAGATTGTGTCAACATAGTCCTCAAAATGCCTGAAGTTCAGACGAGGTCTTTTAGAACCCAAGTGACAGGCCATTTGGGAAGGAGGGAGTTACACAGTGAGTGCCCTGTTAGACAGGGTTGGTTGTAAGGGCTGCTGAAGATAAAAGTGCCAATCTACCTTTCTTAGGACTTTTGATATAAAGTAAAAAGTAAAACGACAGCCTTTCATGACATTTTAATCCTATTCTCCCTTTCTACTACCTCCATTAAAACATTTTCCTCCTCTCTTTTGTGCTATCCAATATTGAAAATCATTTACTGCAATAAAGGGATTTAGTGATTTGGGAGTAACTTTTGTATACTGTACACCCTCTAGACACCCTGAAACTATGTTAATAATTTTCTTCCTATTAATTGTCTCATCAGCTCACAGCTGGCTATGCTTTTTATTTCATTATGTTATTCATCAATCTAAAATAGAACTATAACAGAAAAAGAAATTGGAACGGAGCAATTTCAATATTTCAAAACAGATGCAAATCAACACTAGAGATGCTACACAGCATATTTTTATTGAGACAATTCTATACATGTTTGAAAAATGAACTTGTAATAAACTCATATCCTGTGAAGGTATGTTTTTCCTTCCATCTTATGAGCTAATTATGCCAACACAACATAACATTTTCCTAAATGCCTTATAAACTGACCCAGTTACTCAGAAAGTATTATTTTTAAATTGATGTGATAGATGCAAACTGGAACGTTCGGATTTCAATTCTGGCACCAATTCCCAGATCCCCTTCCCAAGTAATTTAAGGACTTCCTCCCGATAGTTTTTCATATTCTTTTAACTGACATTTTATCTTTATACAGTATCTCAGCAGAATGAACATGCACTAAAACAATGACAGCCCTTCTTTAGCTGTCATCTCTCATTCTGGCAAAGACAGATGTCTTACACTGGCTTATGCCAATAATAGAGCCGACAAAAAACAACAGAGACTACCTGCCTCTGATGTAAAGGCACCAATTCACATTTGTGACACTCATTTGTCAATTAACAGATTTCTTCCATTGTTGACACATGGGACTTAAAAGATGTGGGCTAGAATGTGATGAATTAAAAAAGACAGATGAGTAAGCTATGAGCTGCAAAGTAATACTATAATGTGCTTTAGATAGGAATATCAACTGACACCCCTGACAGGCCATACAAGGTTTTATTTCATTTTGCTCTGTATCTAGGCTTCATACTTTGTCTTCTTTGTTCTCTTTTCATCAAGCTCCTAACATCTCATTCTGACAGCCAGAGACATTTAAGGCACTTTCGTTTCAAATGCAAGTTAGCATACTTGATTTGTCATTAAAATGCAAAACGATTGCTGTTGCAGGTAAATGTAGGTATGCTTAAAAGGTTGTATCTGCAAAGCTGAAAACCGTTTCTGGCTGCTTTGCTTAACTCTTTCACAAGCCACACAAGTGTTACCATGCTGTAATAGAAGTGTAGCAGCACCTGCAGTTTGATACAGGGTACACTTTAGTATATTTAAATAACATAAAATCTTAAAGTTACCACATCAAGCACAGAGAGGTATTGTCAAGTTTACACATGGAGCCTTAGCATGACTCACACAAGAATCTGAAAAGAGTCCATCATGTAAAGCTTTCTGGGGTCAAAGCTAGGTCTAGGTCTACTGCCTAGACACACCAAGGAGGAAAAGAGGGGGAGATTTGTTTACTCTTTAATACAATAGTTGTGGTTGAGTTGGCTGGAATCACCAGAAAGGGAATTTCAACCAGAAATCTAGAATCACCAGAAAGCAATTTGCTTTCTCTTTCAATGCTCTCTTAAAAGAGACATGAGGGCCTTAAAATAAATAAATACATACATACAGTGCTCTGTAGCAAAAGACGAGGACAGAATTAAAAATTTTACAGAGCGAAAAACCTGCACAGGATGGGCATAAGTAACATATTGCTTTCTACATAACACGTATAGATCCAAATGCACTCTATAATATGAATAAGGTTATTTCTAGTCAATGGGATAGATTTGAACATCAAGCATCTTATTTGTGTTCAGCATACAAAATCTAGTGAAAACAAATACCTATTATTTTCTGCAAGTGGTTTGAAAAGCAGAAGTATATAATTTAATTGAGCAAATTTTCTTGACATAGAAGTTAAGTTCAGATACTTGATTTTAGGAACTTACAGAGAAACCTTTATCCTAAGTTTGCACCTACATGTCCTTTTTGTAGACTTTCTTGTGCTTTTTCTACTAGGGAAAAGAGAGCTGTGAACAAGGTTTTACTCCACTCACATGGGTGTGAAAGTCTTTTTCCCTAGTTTTGTTTTTCCCCTAAGAATGAGAGTTGTATGGAAACATGCAGACAGGGAATCATTCAGAAAAGCTGATTTAGATTTTGACATTATAGCACACTAAATATAAGGTAGAGAACCTGAAACATTTGATGCTTCTATGTATAGAATGAAGCTTACTGACCATTTCTGATGCTATTCTGCCTACTGCTAAGTTGCATCTACTACAATATAGGATTTATTCATTCCATGTTATATGATAACAATAGGTTATCCTGTAAATACAAATATCAACTTTGCAACTACTAACTCTCTTGACAGGTTTCTAGTGCTACTTTTTCTACCCACACTAGTCTTAAATGCTTCCAGTGCACTCATGTCCCCACACAGAAAGAAAATAATAAAAAAAAAGTGCAAGATTACCTTAAAGCTGACATCACCATTTCACTAGGTTTTAAAATACTAGGGCTACAGCAACCAAGATTTTCATATGGTATACTACAACACACAAAGAAACACTTGCCCATTCACTTTTAGCACAATACAGACATTTGTTCTCTCTTCCTCCATTGACCAATTACTAGGAAGTGAGACAAAATCTACAGTAATGCATTAGTCTCTTTAATTTTAGAAAGTTCTTTTCTTATGCTCAATCATTTAAATGCAGGTGAACCTCTTGTTTCAAACCACCTCTGGTTGCAATGACCAGTGTCTGTAATTCAGTGGCAAAGTAGTGGCCCACATTAAATGGCTTGAGATAGATTCTCATTAGAGGTATGTCCAAATTTCAAAAGCCCTTTTATTAGTGGTAGTAAGAGACCATTTGATATGACTTATTTAAAGGAAGCCAAAGAATTAACAGTGAAAGAAGCTGAACTGCCCTCTGACATTCCCCATTTAGACTGGCATACAACTTGCTAATTGTGCACCTGGTAGAACTAGAACCAATACTACACATGAACAGAGCTAACAGCTGGCTCCCATTACACACAACACAGGGAACAAAAGAGAGACCAGTGGCAAGAAAGCAAGAACCTCATGTTGCACCTGCACCCAAATCTCTCAGCAGCACCTTCAGCAGCCTTCTGCTGATTTAAGGAGCTGGAGGCAGTGAGGAAGAAAAGGCAGCATGAAGTGAAGGAAGAAAGTAAACTGAACATATACAGCTTCTCGCTCAGTTAGCTTAGTTTCCACTGCCTAGAAAACATAGTACTTGACAATTTTTTCCCAAAGCAATTCCAGTATAATCACCTTCACGTATGACTGTTTCTGCGCTATTCCAAAGTACTTCACTGTCCAGGATACAGAGTGTATTAAATGCAATGTAATAGGAAGAAGAAGAAAGTGTTCAGATCCTTGAGCAGCTGTGATTTGAACATTCACACACTGGACTGTCAAATTATCTTAACATAACTATGTTGGAAGCAGAGTTTTACGAATATTCAATATACTGTTAATCCTTGGCCTGTCTAGAACATCTTTCCTTCAGCCTTTAAGTGCTTTAAAATAATCACTACACTTTATCACATAAGTAACTAGGTCAAGTATGGTAAGTTTTTCTTATCTCTTCAACTAAAATGTTTTGAAAATCCTGGGAGTCTAAAATACAGCATCTTTATCCAGTGCTTTTGTGGCCACATGGCCTTGTAGAGTCAGGGCACTTCAGCAAGTCTTGGACCTTATACAAGGTCCAAGAAAGGGTCCAAGCACTCAAATGGTTCAAGGACAATTCTGCTGCATTTCCTTGCACTTTAAGAGATTTTACGCTCAAGAGACTAAACGTTTTTGCAAGTAACCTCTAAGTAATATGTTCTTTCCTTCAAGGTTATAGATGAAAAGGTTATCATTGACAAAGTCCTACCACAAGTGCTGAATCAAAGTAGAAAAATACTTGAGCATCATCCCCAAGTTTACATACATTAAAAATATAATTTATATACCATATATATAAAGGAATTATACATATATCATAAAGATCTTTCTAAGATGTTATTTTGTGTGTGTGTGTGTCTCTCTCTGTGTGCATTTAATGCCAGTAAGCTGGCAGCAGCAGCAGTCAACACACACTATGCTTTCTATGAAGAAAATGAACTCACCTTGTACACACATCCAAGTATTACTATCTGCCAATACAGCTCATGTACCAACTGCACAGCAAAAACAGCAAAGACTTAAGCACTTGAAGAGAAGTGTTGGGCCAATTTGCAAGAGCCTATCAACCTCCCTGACTTTTGGACTGATTAAATTATTCTCTAACATTAGATATTTTGCATCTCTTACTTGTGTTCTTTTAAAACTTATTTCTACCACTGTAGTCTCTCACCATAGCAAGGTTTCCTACAAACATGAGCAATGAGAATGGCTATATTATACAAAGAACATTCACCATTTCCATCTATTAGCAGGTAAATTAAGTTAAAAAGGCAAAATAAAGTATTCAGAAAGGAAATAATCTTCCAGCTTTACCAGTGAGCAACTCACTCAGGCAAGCATCATTAAAGGAAAGACCAGGAGAAACAAAACAAAAATACAAATAAAAATTATAAAATGCCACATAATTGCAAGCATCAGTTCATGGGTAAAGCCTGCAACTGAGCTATAACACTGCATTAACCATGACCCTAAAGACAGAATAATTATTGTATAGCATGTCTGGTTTGACATGCTGACTCCAGAGCCTGAGAAAAATACATGGCCCTTTTGCACTTCTATGCTCCTCACTCTTCACGCTTGCACGAGCTAAGGGTTTGGGGACTGTCCTTTTAAACTGAAAAATCATCTCCAGGATAATTTATGCAAAGATGATTTATGTAAAATGCAAGATCTCAAAAATGGCATAAACCATGCAGGACCACATAAAACAAACAAGTGATGCATAAACAGAAGCTCCATAAGGATTTTCCTGCCAAATGCCAAGCAGCTTTTTGTACCATGACCACCAGCAGGTTTGTTGAACACTGGAGGACAGAGGCCCACTTTATCGTAATTAGAATCAGAAAACTAGTCAAGTTCTTTACATCTGCAACTAGATGCCAAGAATCTTTTATATTGCATTCAGGTGAGAAGATACCTTTCAACAAAACAGAGAGGAAAAGACAGAGACAATAATTCCAGGGTTAATGCAGGTTCTTCCCTTCAGCCAAGCTCCTTGTCCTCAGACAAAAGTTATTTCTGCAGTCCTTCGCTCTTGTTTCACAACAGCAGTGATGAGGCAATACTGTTTTAGAGTAAGAGAGATTAAAGAAGTCAGAAAGCAATAATGATCCATCTGATTACTGTACTTAACACATGCTCTTTTCTTTAACCCCCAACGCTCTTGAAAACAAGTACTCCTCAGTCTTAAAATCCAGATAATCGTGGACTATACAGGAGCAGTCACCAAGGTATTATTTTCAATTTACTGACATTCTTTGAAAGCTAAAACAAGTACACCATACAAGTACACAAGTACTCATTTCTCTTCCAATTGCCAATACTTTCCATAGACTGTGAGTCTTCCATTTATTAATGGATAGTCCCTCAATCTAACATAGATTCCTATTATTCAAAACATAATTCAACACAAAAACTGATTTTAGTTTAAGACTGGTTACAGTTTTCACCAGAGGAGTTGGATTGACTGTGCCAGTGAATTAAGTGCTCTGGATACCCAAAGAACAACTGCAGATTCAACCTCCAACATCAATTTAAAATCCAACTTCAATGTCATACAGGAAACCAGATCAAGAAAAAGCAGTTCACTCCCTGTAGATTCAAACACAAAGAAAATTATGTGACGCAAACACCAGTTCACTGGGAAATGCTCTGCCTCAGTCAAAAAGTTTTACCAACACCTTTGAGACAATGGATGCTTAATATGAGATCCTATCTCTGTTCAAGTCCCAGTTTGTCACACATCTTTGTTCAGAAGTACAGATTTCATCTTTAGTCATAATTGCAACAGACCCTCAGACATGGATTCCACCAAAAAAACCGACTTTTATCAACCCTCATAGCAATATTCACCAGCTATAATTAAGGATGTAACAATCAAAGCTCACAACCTTATTTTAACTTAATGTCAAATTGTGCTGTTTGTTTAGTATTTTTACCAGATTTCAAACTCTTGCAATCCCCACAAGAATTCTCCGCTACCCAATATGAACATGCACTGGCTCCCCCAGCCAAAGGTTCAAGTAAAAAGGTTTTGTCCACTTCTACCACATGATAGACCCTCAAGACAACTCCTTCTGCAATATTAAGCCTTCCTGAGGAAAGCAGAATAGAAAACAATCCTGTGTTCTGATCCGTCAGGTACTGTAAATCAATGGATAACGGCCAACACAGGGGGTCAGAGGTATATATACTACAGTGTTTTCACAGCCTGTTAGTGACCATGTGGCCATAAAAAGTCAAGCAAGGATCAATGGACAAAAAGAGAGGCTGCTGGGACTAAAACAGATAACAGCCACACGTATTCAAATACAACAATTTATACTCCTAAGTTCACCCTTACATATTAGTGAGTTTGGAAAAAAACCTTTCCATTAAAAAATACAGCTTACATCCATGGCAGTGGACTAAAATCAGTGAGATATTTAAATGAATACCATAAACCATTCATTTGATATTTTTAACGTTAGCCATTGACTGATCCCCTTCGTATCAACAATAAACCAATGAACACAAATAAGACAAAGCAGGAAAATATTCAAGTCACAAAACCACACACAGATAATACATTGTAGTGGCAAATATTCTATAATCACATTTAAAGTTGACAAAATGACACGGGCACGGCTATTGCATGCGACACAAGGTCTATCTTAATATTTTCAACATTTTCAAAGTTTTAAGGTGGGGGAAAAAGTCTTTCCTTATACATTAGCCAGATCACACCTAGTTCCTGCTGAAATGACACTTCTTAAAAGGGGGTGGTGGGAAAAAAAAGGAAGAGGAGAGCGATGTAGATTTAGTTTTGATGTCTATAAACCACCAAAAGTAGAGTTAATATCTGAAGTTTATAATTGCTTTTGTTACTGATAATACTCTCCTTCTAGTTTTCCAATAGTTATACATCTATAAAATGTTATCTTAAATTACTCCCTAGGTATTACCCATGTAGAACCCAACAACATACCAGTCTTCAGTCCATCTGGTAGAACAAGAAGTTCTTTTAGTAGAAAGATAATTATGCATAAGGTAGTCCACGGTGATTGATAAACATGTAAGACTTCAACAAAAAGACTTTTATATCTGTAAATAATTTCAATGATTCCTGGAGTATAAATCTTTATTTCAGCAGAATTATTCTAGGAGATGAATTGCTTCTGAAGACTGATAACCCTTAGCAGTGTTAATGAACGAGCATTTTTAGACATCCATAACATTTCAATATTATTTAAAAACCAGCATCTTGTGCCTACGGTAGGACATCCCTTTAAGGGTAAACTTTTGAGTACCCGCCTCAAACTACATTGAACTTGATACATTACTGCAACAGTAGAAGAAAAATTACCAAGAATTTATAAATTTCAGATTGATTAGCTATGGAAAACATTATCTCCTTGTTGAAGTCTCTCTATACAATTCCATTTACCTTCAAACAGTAAACAATACCTAGTATAAAATTTACAAACATTTGTAAACTATTGCTTTCTTAAAGTAAAAAAGAAATCTCAACTACTACTAAATATTTTTCTTAAAAGAGCAATACAAAATCTTCAATACTTAAACATATACATTCTCCTTTCACATGGTAAACTGTCGTCATGCTTGAAAGAAAATAAAAAAACAAGGAGAGTGAAACAGATTAACTGCATAGCCCCAATACACTTATTTCAGACAAGATACTATAAATCATCTTGAAACAAAACAGGCAATTATAATGTGCACAAATGTTATGATATTATGCATCTCTACTGGTCCAGTGGTTTAAATTATTGAAACTGATGGTTGAACAAGGGCATATTGTTCCAACACACTTTGATTCCTCAAACAATTCTAATTCTTCCTTTAGCTATCCAGTGTTCTGCAGATCTCTAATGTCAATAAACAGATAGATAAATGTTTCTTAGATAATTCAGGCCACATCTAAGGGGATTAAAATATATGTCCAAAATTTCTCTAGCAATATCTTTTGTAAAGGATCACATAGGTTTTTTCCCTTCAATACTGGAAGAAGTATCTAAAATTAAAGCAAGTACATACATCTTTCTTCAAAGCATTCAGTGAGGACAGAGCAGCTCCTTTTTCCTTGTAACCACATATACCCCATATTTCAATCCTCTCCACCTCAGTAAGGGCAACAGGAGTGAGAGCCGTAAGACAGAATCATTTTAAAACACAATCAGCTATTTGTAAACACTCTTTCCTGCAGAAAATCTGCAACTGTTAGTTGCAGGAAAAAGCAGCACGTAAGGTAAATCAATTAGCTTGCTAATTTCTCACCCTCATTCATTTAGCTCTGCACTGTATTTGTCGTAATTGACTATAATTATGTTAATTACCAACTCCAGCATAATTACTATATTTATTGTCATTGAGCACACTATGTACCCAAAGCAAAGCTGGCATTTGTTGGGCATCAAAAAAATAAATAAATAAAACCACACAACTGTCGGGAGGGGTTTCTCTGAAAACTGGCTGATATACCTTCAGCAAATGAAAGGGCAAAAGAGATTTCATGCAATGCTAGTTTGAAAGCATCGGTTCATTAAGGATATTAATTTTCTGATAACTACACATTTAAGCATGACACACTGGAGCAGTATCTACAGGATTTAGCAATTATTAATGCGTGACAGTTTCAAATGCTAAGTGAATCAATTAAACAGCAGCATTCACAATTTGAGAAGAGATAACTGCTTCATAACTGCCTAAGACTACAATTTTCACATGACAAAAAAGGGCCATTCAGGCTCCTTCAAAACCTGACAGGTCAAGAAAGAAGTTTGAAACAAAAGCACCTTATAACCATCATCTCTCCTCTTTACTTGTCAGATCAACTTTGCTAGTGTCTCCGCTGAAATGGCATCACCATGCCAGCTGCCACAAGGTGATTTTTCATGTCTTGTCAAAGAAATCTTTTATTCTATTTGCTCTGCATTAACATGTTACATTTATTGATCAAGCCCTTTCTGCAGCCACAGCAGGGCACTGTGCTCTTATGCCTAAGGGGGCTTTGATGTCCTGGTGACATTCTAGACCGAATAATGCACATACTAAATGGATTTAATGCAGAAATGTGTTTGTGCATGACAGCTACATTAATAACAGCCCCTCATACTGATAAATATGCAATTGCTACGATTAAGAGTTACCCAATTATGGTGAAAATATTTTTCTACCTTATAAATAAAACCATCAAAAAGTTTTAACAATAGTACATTTTCTTCAACATTTTAAAGTGCTATAAAGATGAGTCTAAAGGCTTTAAAAAGTATGTCATGCTTTGTTTTGAATTCTGGTTTTTATTTCCATCTCTCTTTTGTTGTTTGTCTTCCTGTTCTGCATGTCTTATTGCTGCACAGACTGCGAAAGTGGCAAGAAAAAAAAAGTGCCTTTCTTTCACATACTCAACTTACAAAGAGGAACATGCCCTGTAGAAACTGAAGCCCATTTTCAGGTTGCCACTTGCATATTCCCCCAAGCAAAAAAACAAGGGGCAGAAGAGAGAAAGAACAATATCTAGTCCACAGAGAAGATAATTACAAAGCCTCAGCCTCACAAAAGTCACGGAGGAACATTCCAGACTAGGATTGAAGTTCAAGGGGATGTTTTCATACATACACCTTCTTCATCAGACAGTGGAAATTATGCACAAGCACATACTGTGCAAATTATTCATGCTCCTAGCAGAAATAATCTGCACCCTAGAGAGAGGGAAGAGATATTTGTATCTCCATGAGCACAATTATTGGATTAATCCTTCCTCATTGGCCAAGATTAAAGATTCACTCTCCCTTTCACCTCATAGCTTAGACCAAGAAGAAATCGCTGTAAGAAAATGGAAAACAACTCACATGTTTAAAACTACGAAGGACAAAATTACAAGATGGACTTCTCAGTGAACTGAACTGTAGATGTTATTTATAAAAGCATGGCACCTATTTGTACAAAACCACTGACATCTGTTATTCAAGTGCATTTAGCCTTTAATGTGAAAAGAAAAATTTGCTACAAAGTCATCTAGGATAACCAAAAAAAGCTTTGAATAAGTCGTGGGTTGTTCGGGGTTTTTTTTTCCCACAGGACAGCAAGATGTATCTAAACTAAAATCTTTGTATTTCATCCAAATCTCTAGTCCCTATCTCCATTAGATCCTTCCTTCTCACTTACTGCTTTCTTTCCTTCACCAGTGATTACTACTTATCCTTTTATTTTTAAATGAAATTTTTAACTTTTGATGACCAACAATAGCTTGACTATTGTCATTCCAACTTGAAATCCTTTATAAAGTGTTCAGGTAACATTAACACTGACAACACCAGTGTCTCTTCTTCCCATCTCTATGCCTTCACAAAATGAGAACTGGGGAATGTTTTCCACATATTATGAAAGGACTCTGTTACTAGGGAAGGCTATCAAATACTGTTGCCATGAGAGGCTCAGGAGCAGATTTCCAAAGTAAAACATCTCTGCTCCTGAAACACGCCTTATTGAAAATATACAGTGTAAACGGTTCATTTCTAAGGTAGCTGAAAATCACTATCAAATTAAAAGAGGTGCTGCAACTCAGGCCATTTTGACCACATCAATAAAGCTGCAGAACCACAGCATAATTTAGGTTGGAAGGGGCATCAGGTGATCATCTAGTCCAATTCCCTGCTCAGAACAGGGGGACTTCAAAAGTTACATCAGGTTGGTTGTGGTTTTATCCAGTTGCATTTTAAATATCACCAAGGATGGAGATTCCACAGCCTCTCTAGGCACCTCTTCCACTCCCCCTTCCCTGTCGTGGCTGAAAATTCCCTTGCTGCAGCTGTGACAAGTGCCTCTTGTTCTTCTGCTGTACATCTGACAAGAGTTTGGCTCCATCTTCTTCACACCGCCCACCCCCAACTTAGCCTCAAAAGGAAATAAAAGGTATTAGAAAGTATTCAAACAAAACCTGTGATGAAAATGGCACAAGAAGAAGTAAGTCACATGTTAACTACAGCTGTCTGGGATTGAGGGATTTCCTTCTGCCAGAGACACAAGCAGCAGGCACTCCAGGAGCACCATACCTTGCCGATTACAGCCAATATCTTTTAAGGACATACAAGTTTTTCCCTTTGCCTCACACACAACAAATTGCTGTTACTTCTCCTCTTTCCCAACATTCCCATATAAGTTCCCTTGTACCTTTCACCTCTTTCTTTCCTTTCCCTCACAGGGAAAAGGGGAGATCTGTAACCATTGACTGGTGACAGTCACTTGGACCACTAGAAGGAAGAGTTGGATCCATGTACTGCTCAGGGTAATCAAAGAGCAACACTAGTTTTTGGAAGAAGACAAACAAGAACGACACAAAAGCAACTTTTTGTGAATATGTATCAAGTGTCGTTATTAGATATACCACATCTGATACAATTAAGCATCTACACAGACCCTAAAATTTATTTAAGAATGAGGAAGGGACTCTAACCTGGGAAGAATTCTGAAGTCAGAAGAAAGTGATGAAAAATATACTTTCCTCTGTATTAAATTGCCAGTTCAAAATGACAGATCTAATGACAACCCTCCCCGCCTCTGTTATATAGATACATCACAAGCAAAAAGAAAATAACCAGAGAAATCTGAGTAACAAAACCATCACACGTAAAAACATTTGGTCTTCTTTTTTCTTTTCAAAAACTCTCATCCAATAATAAATCAAATTATAACGAAAGCTAACTTCTTTACTGCAAGTAACTCTGCTAGCAAAACACAGTACTCTCTTCATCTTTTCCTATATTTTGATCACCCTTCATTCTTCATTCAACTTACACCTTTACCAAGAGACAGCAAGTTGTACTAGAAAATCAAACTCCCTTCTAAGTCAACATTAATTGTAGACATGGTTTCCCTACTGAAAACAACACATTAAACTTTTCAAATTAAGCATTTACTGATAAAAATCATAAAACTCATCACTATACTACAACATTGTTAGATTTTTAAGCAATAATACCTGTTTAAAGAAGATGACACTGCTTACACTTGCTTCGACAGCTGCTCAAGACATTCTTCTATATTCGTGTTAATTTAAGGCTATGACATTTATTATATATCTTATCTGACTTTCTCTATAATATGCAGGTATAGAGTTTATGTATGAGTGCAGACCAGTGTGAACAGCTACTATACCATAAACACTTCATTCTTAGTTTCTATATGCATAGTAAATCTAAGCACTGCTCAAATGAGAAACCATTACTGCTCTCATGCCATTTAGTATTAGCTGCTTAAAGGAAAAAAAGAACCCGCTTCTCCCCTTTCCCAAATCTGATTTCTGGTCTTAAAATACTTTTACAGATTTACAACTACAACTTCTCCTACATCACAAGCTGATTGTTCTTCCCCAAACCTCAATAAAACCAGATTATAACCCTTCTGAAAAATAGGCTAAGTGCTTTGGGTAGAGAAGGAAAGAAGAAAAGAAAAAACAGATTTCAGAAATACACCACCAATTGTGCTCTTCATGAAAATATGATCAGCGTTCGAAAGTGGTATTTTACATCCAATTTTAATGTTATTTTTTTATTTTCTGAAATAAACTCAGAGAACTGTTCTCTGAATTGTACATTACCTGAAAGAAACAAACACACTTTTTTCCCAGAAATGTAAAGGAGCAGTCTTGTCAACACTGTAAATCTAAATACACATACAGACCTTGAACTATCTTCATGACAAAATTTTAAAAATTATCAACTGATTCCCTCCCCCAGCAAAATTCTCTTTTCTATTTTATGTTTTCTATTGTAATATTTGGATATTAAAAAAATCCAAAGGTACAGAGTCATAGTATAAGATAACAACAATTCACAGATGTAGTGTCGCCTTTGCTCTGCTACCTCTTACATGTAGGATTCAGTCTTTCAGAGTTGACAGAGGCTCAAAACATTTGTAAGTGTTAAGTAAGTTAAAATCAATGGTTGTTTCTTCTAGGAAAACAAGGCACCAGCATGCTACTTTTTGTATTACTTCTCACAAGCAGACTGTGAGCTTACCCCCAGTAAAATAAAAGGAAAATGAATTAATGAGCCCAACCTTACCTCTACAAACCTGTTTTTGTTATTAAACAGACAATTCTTTCTCCCTGCTTACCTGCGTATTTTTCAACCTGAAATATATTCTTCAACCTGAAGGATACTCTGCTGAACCTCACCAGGCTCTCTTACAAGGACTAAATGAAATGGGACACCATAGTAGGTAACAGGAATACTACAGAATCCTAAATCAACTCATACATTAAAATACTTAGAAATAATTACAAATTCTAACTGCACTCAGCTTTAGCACTTAACTACACAGATGTACAAAAATAAAATCAAAGAACAAAACACATCACCTGGGAAAAGAACATTATAAAGCATTTATAGTAATAATCAGAGGTCCATAAATAAAATTTTAAAAAAGGGAGAGAAGCACACACTTACTTGTGTTTTGGTTAAGGAGGGCTCACTTTTAATCCTGTTTTTTGCTTCTTCAGGTAACAACGTTTATTTTCCAATTTAAGCAGAGAATAAACCATAACCTTCTCAATGGGCATCATATATGTTAACATGTAATAATTTTCCAGACTTACCTGGTTGTTTGTACTCCAAGTGTGGGAGAAAAGGAGACAAATATTACCTATAAAACAGTCGCCCACTTGATAACAACTAAATGTACCCGACATACATGTTTCAACTTAGAAAAAAAAAAATTCTATTTTAGGAGTTGGTATTCCACATTGCACTTAAAAATCTATATATTGCCACATACCTTAACAAGTTGAAGCTAAGATCTAGCCTTTTTGCCATATGTCCGTATTTTCTTCCTAGGAATTCTGGAATTTCTTCACAGTCCTGACTAATGTAGGACACCTGAGAATTGGAAGCAACAAGGAAACATTTCATGAGTAGATTTAGTTTCCCTTCCAGATTCTGTCTCATCGAATGATCACATGCAATACAGTGAATTGTCATTACAGCTTTAAACAACTTAAGTTTTATAGCTATAAAATCTATCACACAACCTCATTTTCCTATTGATACCATAAACTAAATATTTATTACATCCATAGTCTTTATGTAAGTTTTAGCTCCTTCCAGGTAAAAATATTTTGATTAAATATACATTTCTTCTATTTCACTGCTAATACTTTGATCTAATGTTACTTTGTATTACCATTCTGATATGCTCCAGAAGAAATCTGTTTGAAAGATCAGAAGCCATCCAAAGGATATTCCAGTTTGGCCCTCCATATACAACAAACAAAGATTGTTTTCTAAATTCTGGTGCAGAAATACCTAAGCAGTGTACAGTCAATCCATGCTCCTAACCATTCCTTGACATTATTACTCCCAATACCATGGCAGGGACAGAGCAAGTCGGCTGCTCATGACCCAAAAAATGAAGCCTGCAGCTTCTTTTCAGACACTCATGGAAGTCTTAAGGATTTCTGGCATCACTACCTATGATCAGATCACAGTTCTCATTACCCCTCATGTACATGTAAATGTCTTTTCTCTTCTTCATACCAGCCCATCTAACCCACCTTTAGCAAACACAGGAATAATCAGTGGTAGCACAAAAACCAGTCTACTCAGATTCTGTTTTCATTTGCTTTTAGTCAGGATGAAGTCAGTGATAATATTTCTAGAAAAACACAAAAAGTAAAGCAGCTAAACTTTTTCTATTATTTCTGTTGTCTTATTGATATCTTGACTTATTTTAGAAGTCATTGGTTTGATTTCTTCAAAGAAACCCCACAAAGCTTTTCAAAACTACTGTCACCAATTCTATGCACCTATGCATTGGCTCATCCTTTCAGCGTTCAAAACAGTGACATTTCAGATTTTGTGCTGCGGAAATCTTAAGTTTCCCTTAATGGCCAACTTGCTAATTAAGCACCATGTTAGACCACTATCTATACAATATTGATATTATCCACATTCTTAATTATAAAGTCAATTTCAATACCATATACCACTAGTCTAAAATCTATTAGATAAAAAATATGCAAAAAAAGTCCATCAAACTGTTTTGATAGTATTTCACCTTCTGTTAAAACAGAGACTCCTCTGCAGAACAGACTGACAGCACATACTTCGGCAAGTCATCCTGATCTCCTCCGCTCTGAAACTATTCCATCTGATAATACTATACAGCATCCCATTTAATTCATTTTGTTCAATAACTTCAACAGATAAAGCTGACAACAGTGAAATAATTTTTATGAGCAGAAAACAGGTAGCTTGAAGCTCAGTTTAACAACTTCTTCCCCCTGTTAAATCAGACTTGCTCTTGCAATACATTCTGCTACCAGACATAGATACAACTTGAGCAAATATAAGAACAAAAGGGAAAGGAACTGTTTTGGATAGTTGGCATCCTAATGGTTTGGACGTAACAGAAAATGTTTTGCAGAATTTATTAAATTAAATATGTCAGGGTTTTCCTCCAGTTTACATCTAAGATAATTACAATGCATTTTACAACATACACAAAGGCATACATAAAAGAATTGTTTCATTCTTCACTGAATGGTCGATTTTTTTTAATTAATACTTGCAAGCCCTTTGAAAGGCATCACATTAACAGCTTAATAATACTTTGGATTAAGCATTTGGTTCAGTGTAACACATTGAAACAGAAATTACTAAAATATGATGCCTATTAACACTAGGAGGGCAAGACTGTCTTGAGCAACTACAAACATTGCAAGAGCACAGATCCTCACTCTGCTTTTTACCCGGGAAGGAGCAGCTGAGAACAAGCAGGGGACTCTGGCCTGTTACACACTGCTTCAAAAACTTACCTGGCCATAAAAGCTCTATCCACAAGAACAGAAGGTGGAGAAAAAGGTTCATACAAATGTGGTTTAGAGCACACAGGAGGGAAAATACACAAAATGTTGCAAAGCTTCAGCCTTTGAACTGTTATAATATGCAAATATATTTACACAACTGGTACAAACAGATTACTCACAGGCATATTTTCAGATGACATATTGTTATCATGACCTTTTAATGCTTAGGCCTTGTAAAGGCATTTTACTTCCATGGAGTCCACTTCAACACACTCACAGTACAAAAGCATTTTTCAATTCAAAACTATTATATTTATTTTTCCAGGAAATGTACAAAGGGTATTCAACTTCATATTTCTACACTTCACAGACATGAATTTGCTTCAGATAACAAGTAAGAATAACAACAACTGCCAGCAATGTAATACATGATAACTCTTTTTGAAAAAGTTTTCCAGAGTTATTTCCCCACTCTTCTGCTCTTTAGTCTTTAAACAATGCTGATATAAAACAAGACTTCAGTACACAGAAGAACGGTATTTCTTCATTTTCATTGTATCAGTTCAAAATCATCTACTCAGGGAACAATAAAATGTACATAATTCAGTACTCTTCCTTTTGTTTCCATCTCAAATACCCTCAAAATGAGTATGAGCTTCCAAGTACATATCCAGAGACATCAGTGCTGAGAGACGAGAGCAAGCTTACTTTCCCCAAGACTCCAGCTCTTTGGCTGCAAGGCACATCAGTAACAGCAGATTTCTTAGATTTTTCTATACCAGTCACAGAACATCACACAGGATTAAAAACTCGATGTAGAGGTTTCCATGGCTTAATTTTCCAAATCAAATATAGTACAGGTTGGTCACAGTTAGTCATTACTGGTGTCCTATTCAATACCCCAACCGAAACGTTCAGACTTTCCCACAAAGGCCAGCATCAGATAGGTTATGGCAGCCTGAGACATTCTTGCAGGCTCTTCAACACACTGTATGCGATTCAGGAAAAAGATACATTTTTACAAAATATTTAAAACGTAAGTTAGCGATCAATAGCAGTTGCACCTCTCTTCTCCTTCACTTTAGAGGACATTACCATTTAGTCTCTGTGATCATTTTACAATGATACTGTAATCTTAATAACCCATAGAGTAACATCTTTATTAAGGAATGTCACCAAAAAGGTCATGTATGAACTCTCAATACTGCATATTCTCTCCCATTGAAGGGAGTTATATCTGGGGAATATTTCCAGTCAGCTGAGCATTACATTTTACTCTATGCTGTTAGAAGATTGTGTGGTGGGCACATAGCCAAATTAAGGAGCTCAAGGCATGCTCAAGGGAAGAAGGCAGCATGCCCCTCAATGCCAGAGTGCGCCACAGAGACCAAGGGAACTGTTTCCTGCAGCAGCTGCAAAATTAGCCAATTGCCTTCATATCACACACACGTTTACATGAATTCTACATAGAAACAATGACCAAATTAAAGATGCAGCTAGATGGGCAGCATCCTAGTTTAATGGCAAACCATTCTCAAAAATAAGACCCGCTTCCTTCTCTTTGAAGGGAAACAAAAAAGTCCTAATTTTAGCCACAGGTTCATTACTAATGTCATCAACTTTTTGCCAGATTTTTTTTCAAGTGCCCATACAAGGCGCTGGGTAAAGGCCAGCAGGATGTGTTTTATTTCCCAACTTCTCTCTAACCAAAACGAAACGTACACAGTGTTTCACTTCCTGGAGGAACAACACTCAGCAGATTTCAGTCCTTCTCCGCGGCCTCCCCCAGCCCGACAAAGCAAGCGCGGTTCCGTGCCGGAGCAATTCCCGGCGGGAGCGCGCTGCGGCCGAGCCTCGGGGCCNGCTCCGTTACCCGCCGGCGATGGGAGCGCCCCCCCGGCCGCGGGACTCCGGGCACACCCCCGGGGCCACCCGGCGCTGGCGGGGGCGGGGACGGCGACGACCCCTCGGCCCTTTCCCTTCGGGAGCCTCGCGGCGACAGAGGCGATACTTGCGCGGCGTCCCGCGGCGCGGCTGGAAACTAAACCCGGCCCCCTGCGCGCCCTCCGCCTCCACCGACCGGGAGCGACACCGGCAGAGCGGCGGGAGCCGGCGCGGAGCTGGGGCAGCCGCTCCCAGCGGCGGGGGNTGACGCGGGCGGAAGCGTGGCCGGGCCGGGGGCGGCGGCAGAACAGCGCGGAGTTCCCGCCGCCTCCTGCGGCCGGGCCGAGCGCGCAGCCACGGCCCCGGGTGGCACCGGGCGCCCAGCGCGGGCCTCAGGCGGGCGAGAGCGTGAGCCCGAGGTCTGCGTGTCCCGGACACGGTCATCCTTGTCCGACGGCTGCTCCAGGCCCGCTACGCGAGTCCAAAGCGGCACTCGGGGACTGCGGCGCGTCACTGAATCGGCTAGGTCGGAAAAGATCTCTTGGACCATCCAGTCCAACCTAGGACTGAACACCATGCCAGCTGGACCATGGCATGAAGTGCCACGTTCAGCGTTCCCTTAACACCTCTCGGGACGGTGACTCTACCACCTCCCTGGGCAGCCCATTCCTATGTTTAATCCCTTTCTAGGAAGAAATTCCTCCTAATGTCTAACTTAAATCCCCCATGGCCCATCTTGAGGCTACGTCCTGTCGCTGGCTGCCTGTAAGAAGAGACCAACCTGCACCTTTCTATACCCTCCGTTAAGCTGCCCCCACTCTTACTCCAAGCCTTCTCTTCTCCGGGCTAAGCAATCCGAGCTCCCTCAGGTGCTCCTCGTAAGACTTGTGTTCCAGACCCTTCCCCAGCTTCTCTGCCCTTCCCAGCACCGGACCAGCACCCCGTGCTGGGCTGTAACGCTGGTGGAACAGGCCATGGCAAGAAGGGATGGAAATAACCAACCTGTGACACTGACAGAGGAATCAGGGCTTGGATTTAAATTCCCATAAAAAGCTAGATGACTTGGAGCATTATCTGGACTGGCTTTCCATCTATTAAGCAGCTCATTAATTCATGGCATAAAGCATAACTTTCCTTTGAAAAGATATACGTCACTGGTAAAGCAACACCTGCAGGAAAGCTAAAAACATGCTTTCTCCAGGAGAGGTCCACATCCTCATAGCAATATTTTTTTTTGTATCTAGAACAGAGGCTAATTTGTGTGGAAACCAAAAATACCTTTGGAATTAATAAGAAAAGCGTGTCAAACTAGTCTTTCCAGGACACAAGAATTTACTAATTAAAATAATGGCATGATGGTAGGTTATCACTGTTTAAGCAGACTAGAGGAGCTGCAGGTTTTCTGTAAGAATTTTATATGAGACTTTTAAAGATTTCCCAAGCTTGGATCCTAAATCCTATTAGTCATCTACCTACCTCTTCAGCTGCCTAAGCACCTTTAAAAATCTGGCTCGTTCTTCCCCTTTATTGCTAATATAGCATAACTCACTCTAGCTGAAAGTGGAGGCACACGCTGTGAGGGGAAATAAGTTTCAGGAGGATATGTATTCCTCACTACAAACCACTTTCTGGAGTTTATTCAGCAACACAGCAGAAAGCAATACTGTACTTGCTGCTCTGCCTCAATATCAACAGAATAAATTCTTGGTACAGCTGTGGCACTACACCTTCTCTACAGCCATCCCTCCTTCTTCGCGGACTGCTGGACAGGGAACAGAGAAAATAGCTGAGGAAAAAAACGTTTTTCCTCCCTGTTGTTTTAATGTATTGTGTTAGAAATGTCAATGGGCCAGCATGCATAAAAATCAAAATACAGCCAATAAATAAATCACTCCAGTGCTTTGCGTGATCTCATTTTCCTTTTATCGTGTAAAACAGAAGAATCAAACCCTTCAGCCACCGCAAATAAGCTGATCCTACACTGATGAATAAAAGTTCTGTTTCTCTAAGTAAGAGTTTTCCATCCAGGCATACTTGCTGGTTCAGGTCATCACTCAGCATGCTTCAAACAATCAGGGCCTTTATTTATCTATTAGATTATATAGTAAATAACATATGCCAAGAAAAACAAGTACTATGTGAACTGTAAATTTAAACAAAGCAATACATTCTCCTCTGTCTGTATCTACTTCTTTTTATCTCTCTTTTAGCTATAAGCATGTGGTTCCCACCAGAATGAACACATACAGCTCAAGGCTCTCAAGTGGCCCACTGCTACAGTTAGCTGTATTTGTCTTAATGGAGTAAATTCANCTCTTGGACCATCCAGTCCAACCTAGGACTGAACACCATGCCAGCTGGACCATGGCATGAAGTGCCACGTTCAGCGTTCCCTTAACACCTCTCGGGACGGTGACTCTACCACCTCCCTGGGCAGCCCATTCCTATGTTTAATCCCTTTCTAGGAAGAAATTCCTCCTAATGTCTAACTTAAATCCCCCATGGCCCATCTTGAGGCTACGTCCTGTCGCTGGCTGCCTGTAAGAAGAGACCAACCTGCACCTTTCTATACCCTCCGTTAAGCTGCCCCCACTCTTACTCCAAGCCTTCTCTTCTCCGGGCTAAGCAATCCGAGCTCCCTCAGGTGCTCCTCGTAAGACTTGTGTTCCAGACCCTTCCCCAGCTTCTCTGCCCTTCCCAGCACCGGACCAGCACCCCGTGCTGGGCTGTAACGCTGGTGGAACAGGCCATGGCAAGAAGGGATGGAAATAACCAACCTGTGACACTGACAGAGGAATCAGGGCTTGGATTTAAATTCCCATAAAAAGCTAGATGACTTGGAGCATTATCTGGACTGGCTTTCCATCTATTAAGCAGCTCATTAATTCATGGCATAAAGCATAACTTTCCTTTGAAAAGATATACGTCACTGGTAAAGCAACACCTGCAGGAAAGCTAAAAACATGCTTTCTCCAGGAGAGGTCCACATCCTCATAGCAATATTTTTTTTTGTATCTAGAACAGAGGCTAATTTGTGTGGAAACCAAAAATACCTTTGGAATTAATAAGAAAAGCGTGTCAAACTAGTCTTTCCAGGACACAAGAATTTACTAATTAAAATAATGGCATGATGGTAGGTTATCACTGTTTAAGCAGACTAGAGGAGCTGCAGGTTTTCTGTAAGAATTTTATATGAGACTTTTAAAGATTTCCCAAGCTTGGATCCTAAATCCTATTAGTCATCTACCTACCTCTTCAGCTGCCTAAGCACCTTTAAAAATCTGGCTCGTTCTTCCCCTTTATTGCTAATATAGCATAACTCACTCTAGCTGAAAGTGGAGGCACACGCTGTGAGGGGAAATAAGTTTCAGGAGGATATGTATTCCTCACTACAAACCACTTTCTGGAGTTTATTCAGCAACACAGCAGAAAGCAATACTGTACTTGCTGCTCTGCCTCAATATCAACAGAATAAATTCTTGGTACAGCTGTGGCACTACACCTTCTCTACAGCCATCCCTCCTTCTTCGCGGACTGCTGGACAGGGAACAGAGAAAATAGCTGAGGAAAAAAACGTTTTTCCTCCCTGTTGTTTTAATGTATTGTGTTAGAAATGTCAATGGGCCAGCATGCATAAAAATCAAAATACAGCCAATAAATAAATCACTCCAGTGCTTTGCGTGATCTCATTTTCCTTTTATCGTGTAAAACAGAAGAATCAAACCCTTCAGCCACCGCAAATAAGCTGATCCTACACTGATGAATAAAAGTTCTGTTTCTCTAAGTAAGAGTTTTCCATCCAGGCATACTTGCTGGTTCAGGTCATCACTCAGCATGCTTCAAACAATCAGGGCCTTTATTTATCTATTAGATTATATAGTAAATAACATATGCCAAGAAAAACAAGTACTATGTGAACTGTAAATTTAAACAAAGCAATACATTCTCCTCTGTCTGTATCTACTTCTTTTTATCTCTCTTTTAGCTATAAGCATGTGGTTCCCACCAGAATGAACACATACAGCTCAAGGCTCTCAAGTGGCCCACTGCTACAGTTAGCTGTATTTGTCTTAATGGAGTAAATTCAGTTCAATACTGCACTCATGTAAAATTGGAATAACTATATTGAAAACAATTTAGCACATCATTATCTATATTATTAGGATTAATTTTAGTAGAGTGTTATCTGTCACTTTAGAGATATCTACAAAGAAAAAAAAATCCCTGCCTGAATAGTTTACAAAGTAGCCCACACAAATAAGAGCAAGTTTGGGGTATTTTTCCAGCTTCTTACATTGCCAGTTGCATTAACCTGCCATTGATCCTCCTACTTACTAGGCAAGACCTTGTTGAGAGGGAAAAGTTGCAGGTGCAGCTCCCTAAACCAGGTGACTTAAATTGATTTTATCATCTCTTCAATCAGTCAAGCTGAATTTTCTAAATTACTAAAACAACTTAAGGAGGTGGCAAACTGGTTTAAGTGCATCAGGCTTATAGTCATTCTTTTGAAACAAGTTCAATGTTTTCTTGTACAGACATGACCTAGATTGTTATCTGCCATGGATAAATAATAGATCCCAGTCCCGTGGTATGTAACAAAAAGGGAGTGCTACCGACCCCAGTGACAAAATGGGACTATTATACTGTAGAGGATGGGAAAAACAAAACTCCCTGGAACAGAGGAAAGGAGAAGAGAGATGACTGCCTTAGTGTGATGCTTCCCTAGACTTTGAAAACTTACATCTTAACAATCTGTCAGTCTCGTACAGGATGATTGGTGAACTCCTCAAACTTTGTATTGTTAGAGTCTGCTTTATTCCCTAATTTCTTAAGTACCCATCACTTGCACATAATTTTCAAAAGCAGTGAAAACTCACAGCTGTCTGCCACTGAAGGGCTATTCTCTAACATCTAATCTGAAACTGTAAGGAAGTTATAACATAGTCTCAAATTTCAGGCTTATGATTCAATGTACTCATTAGTTTGTGCCCTATGTTGTTATGAAGCTAAAATCCATCACAGTGCTGTATAAATAGTGGAGGGCTTCTCCAGCTTTTGAGCCTGCTGATCATCTGTGTCACTTTATAGCACAGATTTGAGATGAACGTGAGGCAGCCTCTGGGTTTAGGCTGTTTTTCACTTTACCATATGTATTTGTACTTCTGAGCATCCCAAAACATTACCTTCTTGAGTCCTGGCCCCACACAACCTGCATCATCTGAAGATTTTATTTAGCTTTTATAGAGCTCCCTATATGAGTCAGTTTGACTGCAATTAGATGCAGAAGGTGGCACTTCTCTATGGGCCATTCAATATGATTTCCCAAGATTTTTAACAGAGTATTGCCAAAACTGCTTGATATGTGAGTTATATACAGACAAAACCAACACAGACTTTAAAGAAAAATGGGGTCTTTGAGTTACACTAATATGCTCAGTACATCTTTGATACATAGACATACTTATATATGCTGACCTGTTCTTTGAATAAAGAGCATTATACGTTCAAAATAATACCTGGAAACCAGCTCCAAACAACTGCAGTGTATTGGAACACCGGTAGGTACCCATCAAATCTGCTGAAACTTATAAATAAGTTCTTCAGATAACAGAGCTTTTTGTCATTTTAGAAGTCAGTTGCTTAAAATGTGTACTCAGTTACAATTACGAAATCTCATTGACCAACTGATTAAAATAATTAGCTAATACAAATCAGTAAATATGGCATAGCACCAAGCACCAAATGAATTATGTCATTTCATATAAAGCCTTTGTATACAAGCATTTCCCTACCTTGAATGAACACTGAAAGTTTATAAGAGGAAATAATAGCAATCCTGACTGTTTCATTAACTGAAAGTTATAAAAATATTTGAGTTAATCAAAATGGTCTGTTTTCCAGCTTGCAGCACACTACGCATGTATGCCTCCATGTACACAAATACAATTATCCTATATTTCAGAGTAAGTCAAATAAACTACTGTCTACTTAAAAAAAAACCCCACATATATAAAATTTCTCCTCACAAAATAGTGTGTTTGAACAAATTGAGTTTTCTGAAACAAATTTTTTGAGATAAAAAAATCTTAGCCAAGTAACAGAATTCTTCCAACATGACCTTCAGAAAATTTGGCTCACAGTTTACCCATAAAACTCATTTTCTTGATGCTAACAATGAAAATATTGTCTCAAAATATTTGTTAATAAGTATCCACAGCAATATGATGTGAATACAAACTGAATCGATTTAGCTGAATAAGATTGACTGTAGTACAGATATTTTCTCTGTATTACCAGAAGAACATTTTATTCATATGTAGCTTCCCTTACACCTGTTTTTAATCACAAACAGTTAAATAAGGTGTTTAATGTCCAAACTAATAACTTCAGATGTCTCCCAGGAAACAGCATCACTAGCACTCCCTGCTAGTGAAACATGCAGGAAAAAAACCATGACAGAAAAGATAAAATACAATGAAGTATGTAGTTTAATCCTAGTGAAAGAAATACAGTAATGATGATGTCATTTGCCATTCCTAAGCTGAACTGCTGGAAATTAGGTTTCTTCTTTCCTATCTCCAAACTATTTCTCATACTGCCACTTATAAAGATATTTAACAGCCAATGATAAACAGGTTAAAGGGATCTGAAAAGCAAGTTATGCATATGTATTCAATACACTGGTACACCTTTTCTCAAACAGTATTGGTATGACTGTGTGATATAGTGCCATAAAACTTGAAGATAAGAACATCTGAGTGACATTAAAGTGTTGGGGTTTTTTCAGAAGTGTGTGCCTATGCTGGAGTGTTTGAAACTCTGCAGGATAGATTTGTCCAGAAAAGTAGTCAATGAAAATTGGTTATCATACTACTATAGGCTCATGTAATGACTCTGGGTTTGCTTTGAGTTTCCTACAGCTAACTAATGGCCTTGATTTATATATTCTTGTGGAGACTCACATGAGAAAGATAGGAGGTTTAATATTTTCACATTAATCTAGAGTTTTTGAGTTTTACCCTTTCCCCCAACAAAAAAGCAGAGTGTCCAATCTGATATATTTCCTACTTCTTGCATTTTGGCTCTTTCATTCCTCCAGTGTCCCCAGGAAAAAAGAGAATTATGTCTAAAACTATCTCTGGGATATATCTGATTATTATTTTCCTATTTTATGGCAGAAGTGTGGTAGGAGCACAGTGAGGCTACATGGTCATTGTGAATTAATGCAGCACATAAACTCACTCACTGTTTTATTGCAAAGGCACCCTGAAGTTCAGCATCTTCTGATGTCTTTGAAATGCTTCATTTTGTAACATTGTTAGCATTCTTTTAAGGTAAGTTTATGTATATACTTCAAAATGCTTTATTCTATAAGCTGAGTTTTCAAAAAACAGAACAACATAAAAGCTTTGATGACAGAAAAAAAAAAACCTTTCATAAAATTTGTACTCAGTAATCTCATCTTACTTCCAAAAAAGTTAATGACAGTTTTGTTGACCATGGTATGACCCAAATACAATTAAAAATCCCTTATTTTACATTATATAGCACCTTATAGGTATTAGGCCAAAAATATGTTTAATAAGTTACATGCTCAACAACTAAGACCTCACAATTAATTGTGCAATTTATTTCTGCCTTCTCATAAGAAATATTGTGGTACACTGCCGGTTTTTGGTGGGTTTTGGTGTTTAGTTGGGTTTTATAATACACAGAATTCTATGTCCTTTAGACTATAGATTGGACAGAGATAAGTAAATTACCTCAAGCAGGTAAAATATCACTAAGTTCCTCAATGCACTGTATTACTAGAACTTCTAGCATTTTTAATGCACTTATTCTCACTCTATGCCAGGAAAATAGAAAAATCCTCTTCTTACTATCCTACAAAAAAGGGAACTGAGGCACAGAATGGATACTTTATTTGTATGAAAACTTATATTGTAGTCATCTAGGGAACTGGAGCTATACCTCCCAAGACCTAGGTCTGATACCCCAACTGTACACAATACTCTGTCTTGCCTTTGTCTTGTTTGGTGTAGGTATTACATAACAAAAATTATTATTTCCAGTAAAAAGATGGGCAAGAAACATAAATTCTTTACTCCAAGTAGACAATACTTGCAGCAAAAGAATTATTCCAAGCTAAAGGGTGATAATGATTCTCTGTTTGTCCCATCTAGAGCATAGCACACAGAAGAAAGCTGCTGACATGGGGCATCCACAAGCTTTGTAGATTATTGCAAGATTTGGACATGTTGCCAAAACCAAACATATAGCACAAACAAAAGATGAGAAATTGTATTTTTCAGTCCCTTATAATTCATGCACTCTTAAATGTATTTTTTCCATAAAGCCATCAAAAAGGTGCCAGGATTTTCCTTCTGCCAACTTTCAAAGTCCTGTTGCTAATCATGGAGACACAGAATACTTAATAATAAGATCATGAGACTTTTTTTTAATTTGAAAGAATTCAGTCAGCTTGGTATGGAAGCTTTTGCCACCACTTCTCCTATAATTATATGTTGCACAAATACACAGAGATTACTTTTTTCTAAGCCTAAGATGACTGACTCACAAGATCTGAAGTGCTATACTTCCCTACAATCCATTATGTATAGGTGAATTTCAGGTTGGCTGGCTGCAAAATCGTGGGAAAGTAAATTGCAATACTGAAGCAACTGTACTTCTCTGGGCATTGATGCTTGCTCATAAGAATGCAGCAGTCAGAACTCGGGGAAAAAAGTACTAAAGCTAGGAGAAAGTCTAATTTGAGGCCACACAACATTGCACTTGTATTCTAAATAACAGATTTGAGGTTCACTGAGGTGTTTTCTTGCTACAGATCTCTGACACAATGTCTGGGGCAGCAGCTGTCTGTCACACTGTGCTGGTTTCAAAGACAAAACAAAATTATTACAGGAAGTGCTTGAATACAAAGGTCAAAAACAAAGGAAGTGGGTGCAGAGGCCAGAGCAGCTTTCATTGAGCTGCTCTCTCTTGTTCCAGCTGTCTTGGCAGCCCACTGTAGAACTAAATTACCAGACTAGCCAGAGGTATTTGGGGGTTTTGAGTTTTTGAGGGCAGTTTATGGNGTTTAGTTTTGATTTCATTTTCTCAAAAAGAACTATATTCACCTGATTAATCCAAGAAGACACATTTTGTGTCTTATTTTGCAAACAGCACTGCATAATAAGAGAGACCTATTTATAAACAGGTATTTTACTATTGTAAATACACATTGGACAGGGCCCTCTGACCTATGAGCCATGTCCCTAAAGATGTGTCTTTACCCAACAGCAAATTGTGTGATCAGGAAGGAGTTCAAGCCAAGGTGTGGGAATACCTGACATTAGCAAACAGGTTCCTTCCCTGCTTCTCACAGCCTCATTCTTTAATCTTACATCTCTGAGCAGGTTATACCAGCAAAGGGGAGAACCACAGCCTTCCACAGAGATACAACAGATAACGTGATACCACTGCTGAGAAGAGCAGTAAGGAATAGAGTCCAATCCGTAGTCAACCTCCTACACTTCAATATGGAATAACTTCTGTATTTTAAGTAGCAAATGTTTTTGTTCCCTATTGTTCAGTTCCAAAGCAGTTGCTGGTTTTTGTTACACCTTTCAAGTACTAAAGATTCCCACAGAAATGTATGGAAGTTGCAAACAATTTGGATGGTTAAGAAAGAACAGAGCCCAAACAAAAGCCACCATCCTCTGGAGATTGTTAAACAGCAACTTTTCCCATTACTCACCCACTACTTTCATCCACCCATCCTTCTGGGTGAGGAGGGATAAATATAGCACAGTTAGCATTAATTCTGCATCTGGAGACATCACTAGGAAAAGAACATGCACACACATGATGCAGGAGGGAAGAGCTGAAAGTTACAGAGGTCTCTCCAAGCAATATATTGTCTATTAAAATAGATATACATAAACATGAAAACTACAAGAAACAGGTTTTACACTTCTTGAAAATATGAGAGTGCATGGGAAAGCAAGGTGGTTTCGTTTAATTTCACTCTTCTTGAATGGTGACTTTAGTGCTTTATTCCTTTCTTCTACTCTCCTTGCATAAAAAATATACTGAGAAATCCTTCAAATCCAGTAACACGCATAATGCCCTTTCCTAGGTAAGATGAAGCAGAAAGAGTACCTTGTAGATTCTACAGTACCTGCTGGTCCTACAAGACAGTTTTGTCCTACATTCTTGAGGTTCTCCTGCATCTATCACAATTCAGTCACACAATGTTCAGTTCTTCAAAAACTAGAAAGTCATGAGTAAGCAAGTGCAAGAACAAAGGAGCTCAGTGCAGGGTGAGGTATTTTCTGCACAAACTGTTCTTAATCAAGAAAATGGCATTACTGTGAACAGGAAATGCAGTGGAAAAATTCCAACTTGTGGGTCAAGCAGTCCTGTGATATTACGATTAAATTCATTAAAACTTTGCCAATAGTATTCCACTCCTTCTTTACAAAAATCTGTGTTTCTAGACCCTTCTCACTATCCAAGTGGGAAAGTGAAAAGAAAGAAAGTAGCTGAGCCAAAGTAAAGCATCATTCATTGAGAACAGAGTGGTCCTCCATAAGTTGTATGTTATGTTTTAGTCTCCAAACCATCTGTAGGAATAACAAAAAAAAAAAAAAACCTTGCGATAAGAGTTCATTTGGTGAGAAACACAAAAGAAATAGCAGACTAAAACCAAAGTGATTTCCTGTTTATACTGCAAAGATTATTAGATACAGACCAATGCTAAACTTAAGGAAATTCTTCTTTTCATTTTGGAATCCAACGTTGACTCCATACATATAAAAGTATCCAAAAACATGCTGATATTTGGCCATCATGCTGGGTACCTTTTCCACAATCACAAGAGAACAGTGCACATTTTCAAATTACTAAATGTTCCTCTCAAGTGAAGATGAAAGTGGACTGATAACGATATAGTAAAAGACTGATAACAATATAATATAAAGCTCTTCCATGCTTGTGTTTCTTGCTGGAATCCCACTCAGATGAGTAAAGCTACAGTCAGCTGATGGTGTTGGAAAACATATATGACTAATTGGGAACAAACTGTTTTGGTTCGAGCAGAGGAATGTCCACATTACAAAATCCAAACAGAAACAGATACCAGTGGACATATTTGCAAAAGTAGGCAGTGATTGAATGGACATCAAAAATAAAATCACTTCAATCTCTCCCAGCGTTTGTCTCTAGATCAAAATGGAGATAGCATGAGTTACACCATGATGGTGTAAGATCTTCCATTTCAAAGCTGACAACGCAGCATATTTTAATACCATTAACTTGCCATAACCAAAAACACCAGAGGGCTCTGGATTGGGATTTATTTCTAGTAATGATTATACTGGTGAATCTGAGTGACAGAGTAGTTCATCTGAGTAGTATGAGTTAGACCACTGTGCTACATTTGGGTCACATGCAGAATATTCTGTATCTTGTCAAGACAAGGCTGGGTGAATTCTGTAATAAAAAGTGAAGGCTAACAGATCTACTCACAGATGATGCTGTGGTTTTAAGATTTAGTCACAACATTATTACAAAAGACTTCATACCAAGCCATAGAAAAAAGGTCTGGGAAGTTTAAAATATTATTATTCATAAAATTTTGCAAATTGTTTTCCTCTCTGAGGAGGAAAAGAAAAACCTACCACAACAACAACTGTTGATTTTAATTGGAGTAACTTGATTTATGTGGCAGAACCCAGCGAAAAGTAAGATGTCATAACAGATATCATTATGGATCAGGACTACAGGACAGAGGAATAAAACACTGTTTCACAAATTGAGTTCATAGAGAAGTAGTACTAACCAACAAAAACTACTTTATTCTCAGCCCAAAACTCTTGAGAAATATGCACAGTTAATTCTCACAATAAAAGGAAATATCCAGATTAGCCAGCCAAGTTTCTAGCATTTTTTCCTGAATTTGTCAGTTGACGCAGACTTCCCTACTGAAACAAGAAAGAAACAACCATTAGGCTGTACTTTATAAGAAGGTTTTGTTTGTAACCAGTTTGGAAAGCAATGCTGTGCAGTAGGAGAACGTGCAGAATCGTACAGTCTGAGAACCATGTGTTGCAGATGAGGTTATGCAGTTGTAGTCATGGATGGTTATAAGCAGGGCCCATTGCCTTGTTTAACCTTATGTCAATTCATTAACCTCCTATTAAAATATTTATTGATATTTCACTATGAATTTTAGTAATTAAAACTTCTATTTCTTTTCTTGAGCATGTGCACCCTGGTTCACATGCTAATGGTGATACACAGTCAGGAAAGGTCTCACCTGACAACCCAGACATGGCACTGAAGCCAGGTAATCTCAAAATGCAGTTTGACACACACTTCAGATACAGCAGCCTGGATACAGCATGTGGAGCTTCCTGTGGAAAATCCCAACCACCTTGGACCTAGTACTGGGATACTGTTCTCCTCTTTTTTTGATCTTACAGTAAGTACAAGTCTGACTTAAAAGAAAATTAATTGAAAAAAAAATTGAGATCTTCACAGTGTGGAAAAAAAAACTGGTGAAATAACCTCAAAGGTGCAGCAGCACAATGAGTATTTCTGTTTATTCCATATTTAAATTCTTATAAAAGCATAGCAAGATGTTAAATACAGTTCTTCTCTACTGTTAATTTTTCATTATGAAAAAATATATATGTTAGTAAAGCTACAGAACTGTCCACACTGTCACAAACAGAAAAAAGTTCTAATTTTAAGGTAACTACAGGTCTGAAAATCTTTTGTTACCTGGCAAGTTTGACAGTGTCTGTTTTATATTAACATTTAGAAATTTTTCTGTTTAAGCAGCAAAGATAAGACCAAAACCTTCATTAACTAAACAGGTAAGTGAGCAAAAAAGAAGACTTGACAAGTCCACTGATTTTAGAGATTGTATTTTAAGCTTAATGACCACTTATATATAATGAATATATATATTTCATCATACTGGCCCATAAACTGACATATTGAAAATAATATTTTCAAATTTTTATCTACAAGGAAATTTATTAACATTCATCTTCTCCTTCTAGTGAATGGAAATGCATGTTAATTCTCTTCTACATTTACCACTTCAAACTGTATTCACTGTACAGTATAATAATTTGTCTTTCAGTGGAAAGATAAGTAAATGTGTTTGTAAAAATTGTTCATAATGATCAGTTCTTACTGCTATTTATACTGGTTATGTTAAAATATAAAGAAAGTCCTACCTAACACTTCTAAAATGTCATTCACCTGCAAATTTCATGACATTTTACATATATTAATCAATTAAGCCCTACTATACTCATCTCAATTAAGCATTAATATCCCAATTTTACAGTTAGTTACACTGCGGATAGCTTGAAAGGTTGGCTGTCTTGCTAATACCATTAGGAGTGGGGATAAAACCCAAGAATGGTAATCACTTCTCCATGTGTAATTAAAAATGAAAAGTATTTTCCCTCTTGTAGAATGGAAAATATAAAAATAAAAGGCAAAATCAATGGACAAAAGTTTGGGCTCTTACACGACTTCTGTCTTTTCTTGTGAAACAAACTATTGCTTGACAAATTTCTTGGAGAGAGGTGAATATGTATAATCAAGAGATTTCTACAAGAAGTTCCGCATGATGTGGTCTTTTAGATCAAAGCAAAAACAGTGGCCCAGAAGTGCAGCCCATACCAACCTTGCCTCTCCCCACCCCCAAGCCAGGCTAAGCATCTCACACTGAACTGAGCTTCCACTTTGCACCATTTGGAGAGGTTTTCTTCAGCTGACTCCCTTAAAGTAAGTCCAGGCTACTTTATGCTTGTTTTAAAAACAAAAATCAATGTATCCAATTAACATAACCATATAGTGTCACATCATATTAATTCTATCAAATTTTCCAGTCTAATGCCCCTAGAAAATAAGTTTATTTTAATTTTATATTCTGATGTGCAAAATGAAGGTCATCCTGTTCATCCTGTTGCTGAAGTACTACAATCTATCACTGATTACAAAATTGCAAATCAGTGTGTTTGCAGGTGCACATCCTAAATGTAACCCTTATTAGCAAGCATAACTGCATATCTTTTCTGTAAGCGTTTAGTACTAATATTTAGTACTCGTAATTTACTGGTTTATAAATGCTTTCTTTTTAATACCTAAACTTATAATCCTTTATTGCTTTTAGTCCTCTAACTTGATAGGGAAACAACTACGGGTTTCTCATTTTGTACCAGACTTCTGGATATTCTGTGTGGGTAAAGGAAAATAGGTTAATTTGCTATATTGTGCTGCTACCACACCTCTCAATGGGGTCAGTGACAAATTATGGTCTCTTGGCATTCACTGTCTGGCAGATTTTGCACCAAATGAGGCAGGGATGATACAGAGGTGATATCATTTAATCTTCATGTTCTATCCTCAAGACTGTCATCATGTCCATGAACTAAACAACAGAACCAAGAGTGTCGAAACAACCTCTACTCTGGCACCTCATTTTTTTCTATGCCCAACCTTGCATGCTTAATGTTCTTTTATTTGAGAGTCACTATGATTGCCATTGACATTCTGAGCCAGATACTTAAGAGTATGTCTATAATGCCCTTGTATTTCCTCCTTGTAAGAGAAGAAAGCCTTAGCTCAGAGTCCTGTTTATGTGGGATGTGCTGATTTCCAAACTGGCCCCACGACTGTCCCTCACCCTCTCCAGCCATGGGCTATTCTAGTGCTGTGCATATCTTGTAATCACTTAATCAATGCTTCATGTCTAACATGACCTCTCAGGTGTGCTCTGTAAAAGCAATCCGACCCAATGTACCAGTTAGTGACAGCTCCCAGCATGCCAAAAACCTGTTAGAGGACACACAGAGGACAGCCATAATGCTGTGGTGTCTGGCAGCCCCAGCTCCTTCAAGAGGGAAAATCAGCCTGGTACAAAGGAAGTCTGGAACACCAGTTTTCTACCCCTGCACAGTCTGTATCAGCTAGAGGTTCCTGAGGCCTGTCATCCACCCCAGTGCAAGAGATCTTTCGATATTCTAGTATACACTGAGGACAGGTAACTGGAGAAATCAGTAGCTGTTGAAGATCTTTTTTCTTGGAGTACTTCATAATATTCCACAAGCAAGCATACATAGGCCTTCTGGGAAGATAAGGGCACTGCTGACATCCTTATCATTTCAGTAGGCAGCTTTCAGGGTTTTTCCTTCAAGATGCTCATCTCCATGGCCGGAAGCCACTATGTCAAGGCGCCACTAAGTCACTTCTTCTTGAGTGCTACCAAGAAACTTTTCCTCAGCACTGGCCTGGGCTACTTCCAGCAAGCAGATTTTCTCAGGCCTCATTTCATACCTGTGTGTCTGTACAACATAATAGTTTTGTTTAGTCGTTGGTTAAAAGTCAGAAGGCTAAAAAATTAAAGGCCACATTACTTTCAGACAGATTTCTACAATTTGGTTTGAGACATAAAATGTGTGGTGCATATCTGATGGCACTAAAGGGACACATGAAAGCCTTCTGGATATTAGTGTACCTCACATGAATAGAGAAAATGAAAGCCAGAAATGAGTCTATGTGATACCAGTGCAGTACCTGATGAAGTGAACTGCCTGCTAAACCAGCCTCAAACTTCTGTTAGCAGGAAGGAAATTATTTGTTCCAGGGGAAAGCCTAAAACTGAACAGTGTATGCAAGCAAAGCCTGAGAGTATCTTAAACTGACAGGGTAGGTACAGCCTCTGATAGGCTTGGCACACCTCAAAGTCATGGGAAAGCAGAAGAAAAGCTTTTTACCAGCTCCCAGCAGTGACAGCTCACCCTCCCCCGGAGCAGTCACGCTGGGTTCAGCACCACTACAGCCCACAGTGTGCCTGAGTGATGCTCCTTCCTTCACTTGAGATATTTGTTCTCTCCATAAATCTCTATCATTTGAGGATTCCCCACTATTAGGGAAAACAGAGTTATCATTAAGGTTCCTCTCTAACTCATTGGCACCTCACAATTCACACACAGGGGTGAGGGCTTTTTCACTTTGTAAGCAAGAAAAATCTGTTTTACTGTTTGACTTGAAGCAAGCAAAAGAGCTAAACTGGTTTTATACACATTTTTATAATGCAAGACACTTGCAGTGTTTCAGGTATAATAAAAGCGCTCATGTTAGTTCAGTAATTTGCACAAGTCATTTAAGTTATGCTAGAAATGTATTATGACCAAAATGTTGTTACTAGAAACCAATGCCCTGAAAAACACTCACTACGGAGAAATTATTTTCTCCACTTTTATAAATTATCCTAGTGTTGTTCCTCATCCATTACTGACAACACCTGAGTGACATGCATTATGCATTAAATATATTTATGATAATTCAGATCTATTTGTACTAAACAGTGATATCATATATTCACTTACCATTTTAAAATGTTAATGTTGATAGCATACATATCAGAATATCATAGATTAGATTATAGTGGATATCTTCAGGCAATTTTATTTTATATGGAATAGAAGTGTGGAAGACTAAGCATTTTTAATCCAAAAACTGTGCTCACAACTGACCTAAACTGACAAAAATTGAGAACTTCATATCTGAACTTGTCACTTAAAGGTGAAGGAAAAATCCTTAGCAGGAAAAGGACAAAGAATCAAAGTCAGAGGTAAAAAATTCAAATAACTTTACATTTGGAAGCTCAAACATGGAGGCAGTAACCACCGGCTACTGTCTAGAAGTCTCTATCAAAGATGTTGCCACTCTCCAGCTGTTAAATAATCTGTGAGGTGAATTCATAGGCATCCCTACGCAGAAGTCCCCGTCACACGACTGGTATTTTTGCAGAAACAACAGAGAGGATATGAATGAACTGTTCTCTAATTATTCTGGCAAGGCAGGGGAGGACATTCTGCACTTCATTCTCTGGTGTCATAATTTGATGTCTTTATAACTGTTAAATTAATTTTTCTGTACTTCAGGAGTCTGTTTCAGTTCTTAATCTTATAAGGATGAAATTCGCCCTGCCTTTCAAGGTCTTAGGAAGTTCCCAGTGCAAGAGATCTTTAGATATTCTAGTGCCCACACTGAGGACAGGTAACTGGAGAAATCTGTACCTGTCAAAGATCTTTTTATTTTTTTTTTCCTGGAGTACTTCATAATATTCCACAAGCAAGCATACATAGGCCTTCTGGGAAGATATAAGGGCACTACTGATAAACATTTGATCTATCTAGAGACATGCAGCCAAGATTGTGTAAAAAATACCAAACCACCTTTAGCCCAACACTCCTCCAAGAGGCAGCACTTCTTTTGTGTGTGTATATACTACAAACATAAATATACCCTACCCTGGATTGGGTATTTTGGCATCCCATGATTATTTACTGTTCACTGTAAAAATGTTACTGCTTTCATTACTCCATAATAAATATATAAATAGAACTACAGACTGCCATAGGAAAGAACCGTATTTCCTTTCAGCTTTTCTCTCCGTTACACCAGGTTGCTCACCCAGAACTCAGCTGAACTAATCTTGTCCTTTGCTACTGCACATAACAGAGATTTTCATGCCATACAAGTCACAGAAGTTTCAAATGTTGGCCAAAAAAATCAAGATCAACTTATCTCCATATCCTCAACTGAGCTCCAGTAGTTTTTATTGCACAAATGATTTTAAGAGGCATATTGAAAGAAGGAGACAGTTCCAGCCAAGAATAGCTTTTACCTTCATGACAAAGACCCATTACACTTCCACAGTTGTTTACAGAAGTGCTGTAATTAGAAATATACACTTTCAAAAAATCCTGTCTACTCTACATAGTGTTCATTATGAGCAACAAAAAATGACAGCAGGTTCCTATTTTTTCTCCTTTGGTTTATGAATATTACTTATTACTAACAACAGATACAAATGGATACCAGCAGTCCAGAGAAAGTGAAGCACCTTTTTTAATTGGGTTGTTATGTTTACTGTTTTTCTTAAATATTACAATTTCAGTTCAACCATTCCTCTTTCTAACATACTTTGATATTAAATATCCATAAAAAATATGAAGGAATCCCATTTAAATTTAGGAGGTTCCAACACAGATCATGTGGGAATGCAAGAAAGAGACAATGGGTGATTACTGAACCAAAACAGCTGCTTACCACTGTTTTCACCTAGAAGTAAATGAGAAAATTTCATCTTTCAGTCCACGGAGAAAAGGTGCAACCCCTAACTGAAGTAGCCATGATGCTATTATATTATCTCTGTCTTAGAGCTATTCAACCAAAGAATACTCTTATACAGTGTTAATAAATTACATTTCAAAAATGGTGTTTTGCTAATTGATTTTATCCTTGAATATTGATGACATTCAAACAAGACTACCAGTGTTATACAATAATAGCATTTGTACCTTTGTCCTACTAGCATAATTGTTCATGATTTCAAGGTCATGGGTAAAAACACCATATTGTAAAAATAAAAAGTAAACAATGAGAACATTAACTCCAAATATTATAGAAATATGTGGCAACTACTAATTCAAAGAACCAAACATATGTCCTCGTTACATGCATAAGTTGTATTACATCATTTCATGAATTTGAAAATCAGTGGAGGAATAAGAAACCTTGATGATGCATGTTTGTTTCTGGTGACCGAGTAATGCAAAACATAGAACTTGCAGTAGCACCAGTACATTTAATTCTGCCAAGAAATCATGGCATTCAAACAGGAATGAGATGATCCTCTTGATTTGACTACGCTATTATACAGCCAGTCACACCGCACAATGTCAGAGCTTTCCTAAAGGCAGTGTGAGATTATGTTCTTGTACTTTTATGCCATGGTAATGCACTAAAGCGTTTACTGTCTTATCCTGATTACAACTCTTTGAAATTGAAAACTAAATACTAGGAGTCTGTTTTACAGATATAGAGACGCAAAATATAGTTGAACACTGTTAATGGCAGACCTGGAAATGGAACTTAAGTGTGACTAAGTCTGTCTAGTCTCTGTTCTTCCATGGCCACAATTTAAGAAGTTTACTTGAACAGAATCATTTCCTGTAAGGGCTTGTGTCTTTAATCTCTAGCCATGACACTAAATGTAGTACATTTATCAGAGCTGGGAGTACCTGAATGAAACTGGTCCGGGGAAAAAAACCTCTTCATACTCTCATGCTACTGGCTACTTTGTCATCCATTAACAATATGAATTTTCTGTGAATGACAGAAAAAGAAGAAAGAAATCTGTTTGGGGTGGGATTTTTTTATGGGAAAGAAATTACATAAAGTGGAACACTCTGCTCAGTTAATGAAAAATAAAAAAATACAATTAGATGATATAGCATATGTGCTTTATTATTCTCAACAAACATGCAAAACCCCTTAGAAAGTACATTGAATTTAGAAGAACAAGTTTTCATTGTTCAGGTGTTGAGAGTAGTGATCAAGACAAAATGCTGCTACAGGCACTTGTTTGGCTAATGCTTTTTCTTTTAAACCTGGGAAATTTTGCAAGCACAGTTTGTATTATCCCTTCATAAGTAACCCTCAAAAGTTCCTTTTGACATCCTGTAAGATTTTAAACTAATCATGTAAGTTTTTTTTTTTTCCTCTCACCTTACTGGTGGCTCAGTCATTTCATTTCACTTGACCACGGGACAGAAGTGACTGTGTGCACACTTTTAAGCTGAACTTATATTTTCTAATATTTTGCACATTTTCTTACTATCTTTTCTTTCTTTACCTCCAGGTAAGCCACATAGCACAACAATGAGCAAAGAGGTTGAAATGATGTAATGCTGAAAATTAAATTTACACACAAGTGTTCCGAGTCTGGGTCATAGCTGGGTCACTCCTCTGAGTGGGAGGCAATCCAGCAAGGAGCACAGGATAATGATTTCTCTAAGCTGAGGCCTTTTTCAAGAAATATAGCACAAAGCTTTACCTTGATATCTGAATCTAATCTGATTCAATGTGTGTAATTACTGGTATTTGTTGTGTGGTAGTAAGGAGTGATATTATTTTGTTATATGCTGTATTACGTCTCTTGTTCCTTTCAACCTACTAGCACCCAGAAATAAGCTTTCCAGTATCTGAACCCTTACCCACAGATAGTGGTTTAGATAAGGACTGGCTGGCTGAGGCTTTTTATAGAACACATATTGCTTGGAGTTGGGGGAATTAATTCTTTTTCTTGAACAAAGAATGGAGTTTCTCTTGGTCGTTTTGGCACAGCTACATATGGCCAGTGCTATTTTTTCTTAGCTATATTTATGCACTGTGTTCATTTGCTTCCAGGTAGAGCTATCACGCATCTCATCATAACCTTGAGCTTTTCTGTAATGGCTTCTAAGTGGGTTCCATACTGGGATGGTACGAAGTGCCTCCAGAGTATCTCTGCTCACATACAACTACGCAGGCCTTTAGGGGAGACACGGGCCGTGTCACATACAACTAAGTGGTTCGGGAGGGTGCAACAGGCTTTGCAAAACATCTATAAGTCTTAAAAACGCAACCACATCAAAAGGTAAAGAAACCCATATAATTTGCTTCTGCTGTGCCAGTTGTCAGTCTCCTTCATGTTGCGTCGCCAATGATTTTGCACTCTACCTGCAAGGTTTCCTGCTGCCACCTGACAATTCTGCAGTCAGCCACAGGCTGACAACCACAGCACCAAGAGAGCGACTGTCAGGGCCATTTTGCATGAAGCACACGCAGCTCCTACCCAGCGAAGCCCTAATGTGTTGATTTACAGAGTCCTCTTGGCTGACATGGGAAAATGAGTCTGGTCATGGTTGATTTAACATTTTATGGGCAAGGAGTCAGGCTGCTATGGGAAGTTTGGACTAGTGCAAACATTTTACACATTCACACACAAGTCCACGAGAAAGAATATTCAAGATACTCTATGGTTTTGATGCTCACATCCCTCGAGCTCTACTGAGAGTAACACGAATTTCAATTAATTAAATACAAAGGTGCACGTTACGGTTCAGACCCTGGGGCTGAGGACGCAGCTCCCGGTCAGCGGGCACAGCCGCCCGAGGGAGCAGGAGCTCGGCCAAAGCTGCGGCGGGGCGCGGCGAAGAGGCGCGGGGGGACCCGCGAGTGCCCCGTGCCGGCCCCGCGCCGCTGTTCCCCGCAGCCCCGGGAGCGCCGGGCCCGTCCCGCCNGCCGCGGGCGGTGCGCCTCGGGCCTCCGCGCCGAGGGCTGGAACGACTTTCCCCGTAATCAGCTACAGCGAGCCAGCGGCGGAGCGGCCGCGTACCGGTGTGCTCGCCCCGAGCCGCCGCCGGAGCGGGCAGTACCCCGCGGAGAGCCGGGGAGCGGCGGGACTCGGGTGGGGCCAAGGGGCCGGGGAGCGCCTGGCCGCCCTGCCCGGCCCAGGGGCGTCCGAGCCGCTCTCATCAGCCCCCTCTCCCGCCGGCACTCCGGCACTCCCTCCGAGACCAGCGCAGCTGGACGGAAAATAAATTCAGGAAAAAAAGAAAAAAAAAAAAAAAAAAGCCTGTCAAATCTACCTCCGGCTAGTTCATCGCCCGAAAAGAAAGGGGGAAAAACGCGTATGCCTGCGTGGGGGTGCCAGGAGAAAGATGAGTGTTTCTTTCATTAACTTAATGGTAATTGCAAAAAGACTCCCTTTTTGTCAGCCTCACCTAATCAAAACCGAATATCTGTATGTGGCACTGACAAAATCAGTAAAACTTCACCTTCGACTTTATTGATCTGAACAGACAGGCAGAGTTTTCTATGGTGTTCAATTTAGGGAATTAAAAAAAATCACTCCGCTAACAGCATTTGGTACATTTCTAACCCATATGTCACCTCAGTGCTTTAAATAATTATATTTGCATGCAGGGAGTGATTCATAAATATGTCAGGATTGTGAAATATAGGCAGGCATTTCAAACTTTCTATTTAAAAAACATGAATTATGGCCACGAAAAATGTGTTCCCATTTAAGGGTGATACGAAGTATTTGGTGTCTAGTACGGAGGCCCATCCATCATATAGACAATAAAGAGAGTTTTTGCCTGACGTTGGAAATTTATGGTTGCCCTTCTCTGCCCTAATAACTCAAGCATTGTGTCAGCCTGTGACAGCCTTTGCAGAAAAACAGCAACCCTGTTATCAATCAAAAAGCCCTTTTACATTTTTAGCAAAACTCTGATCATCCAGACACCCTTTTAATGTATATATTACATCATTATAGATCATTCTGCACTTTTACTGCAACTCAACAAAATGATCCATCACTTCAGGACAGTCCTGATGAACGCTGATGTAAATTATTTGCACGTCGCTAGTACAGTACAAAATGAAAAATGTACTTTAGGTGGAATTAATTTTAGGGTGTAAAAAGCTAAAAATGAAAGCAGTGGGGATTAGAGGAGACCTAAATGCATCATTAGGGATAACTGAAAACAAGCTAATACTTATTAAAAATTAAGATTATTTTAACCTTTGGGATGATGGACCTAGACTGTTTCAAGAAAATAGCTAAGATATACGCATGCTTCTTCCTGCCCCTGCCAAACATAGCTGTCGTGTAATTGAGTTCAGGATCATTGTTCACTTGTCATTTGGGTGTTTAGATAAGGTTAATTATTGGGGTTCCAGTGCCTTTTCCAGCCATATCCTTAAAACTCTTCCTCATATCTCAAAAGATGCTCTTCTTACACTGTACGTCCCTGCTGAAGATACATCTGTTTGATCTGCACAGTTTCCATAACAAAGTTGTCAATAAACAATCTCTACGTTTGGGATCCGAGTGACGAAGCTGGAGATCGCTTCCATTGTGTGCCATGGTTAATTTCTGAGGGATTACTGTAACCAAATATGTGCTTAGTTGGTACAATTCTCTCCCGTAGCCTCCAGGCTTTCGCAGAAGATAAACACAAAGATGCCTTTATATTGCTGAGATGGAATGATCAGTCCAAGGTGTTAAAAAAGCTACAAGACTTTTTTTTTCTTTTCACTCTTAGAATCTAGACACCAAATACCAATTCAAGTTACTTATGTACGAATTAGGAAGCGTGTTCACTCGCTTTGGGCTCGATCATTTTAGTCGTAGTACATTTAAGAACGTGAAATGACACTAAAAATCTCCATGCACTTAACAGGAAACATACCCAACCTTGCTCGTGTCATTGCAATCATTTGACTTGCTCTCTCCCTCTCCCTCTAGAAAGTTACCTTAAGGCGTATTTTAAATAACAGCTGTTTGCATAAGAAACACCTTAAACATAAAAGAGGGTAGATTTGGAAAATAGCTGTTGGCAAACGAGTTTCGACACGGGAGTAAAAATTTTCACACTCACACATGAAACAATGTCAAGAGGGAAATCTGTCAAAGGGCTAAAAAGAGAAAGGTTGGGGTGGGGTTTTTTTATTATTAGGTGCATTAATCTCTTCCTTATCTCGGTGTAACAAAAGGAACAAAATGAGACAAACGCATTTGAAAACATTCTAGGTGAAGGTATATTTCCGAAAGCAGTAAGTAACCAGCCAAACAAGAAAACAAAAGTGATTTTCTGCTCGTTTAGTAAAAATACCACTGACTACTAAAATTCACGTTCGCTTAAACGTGACTATTATTTTGAAGATGGCTCTGAAATTATCACCGCTTATAAAACGATTACCTGCATCTCATGCAGAGTAAAATATATATTGCTTCTATGTGTTAGGAAAGTAATTACAATCATAAGGGTAAATATTTTCAGGTACTATGTGAACAGGGGAGAGGTTTGGAAATCTTACTTTATGTTGGCAAGCTTTCAAACTATTTGCTTTAATAACATTCTGGAATAAATACCCCACACCTCTGCTGGATACCTGGGCAGTTATTAGCTGAGAACACGCAGTCTTGCATTTAAAAAAAAAAAAAAAAAAAAAAAAGGGAAATAGCCTCTCCCCAAACGTACGAGTTCGTGGTGGTGTATTTCTGATAACCCATCACATTTCTTATCTTCTTATAGGAAGTACTATCAATCTTGTGAGGAAATAAATTTTTAAAAAATGAAGAAGAAGATGCACCATCTACAAAAATGTATTGCAATGTATATCTTAATAAAAACCTTGGGGTAGATAGCGAAATGTAAGTACTATCAAAGGAAATAAACTTGACACACTGGACAGCCAGGTAACTGAATTGTGTTATGCATAGAAACACAACCCAGACACAACTCAGCAACTATGCTTCTGCTAATTAAAATCTTAATCTTGCTCGAAACGATAGAAAGGAAAGGGGGGAGAAAGAAAAAAACAAGCAAAAATGCTAAACTAAAGGGCCTGTAGGGTTGTTGCTGTTCCGTTTAAAAGACTAAACGCCCTTTTCCAACATGATCTACAGAAGCTGACACTTAAATGGCAAGAGAGCAAGCTCGCAGAGCAGGCACGCTGGTGTCGAGGTTTCTGCAGTTCCCTCTCCCGAGGGAAAAATAGTCAGTCCGGGTTTTTTGGGTGATCCTGACCAGGGTTTGTAGCTCGCCAGCCTGACCTGTCAAGCGGATTATTTTAGAGGGAGATTAATAGGGGAGGCGGGCTGCAATAATAATCGTTTTGTTTGATGTGACAACTTTGATAGGCGTTGATTTACTTACAAACTGATAGGCTTTTAATTGAGCGCCTCCATCCAGCTTGAGATGAAAGGAAAACCGCATTGAAAAGCTGCCCGAGTGCCCTCGAGCCTCAATACTGATTAGCCATCTCGACAGTGAATAGTTCAAGGCATTTTCAAACTTTTTTTCCTCTCTCGCTCTCGCTCTCCTCTCCTCCTCAAATATCTGCCAGCCCACTCCTTTTTAAGAGAAAATAAATCATTTCCATTGTGTGCAAATAAAATCGACTTGACATGCTTGCCAATAGCTGGTAGGTAAAGGAAAGTGTGGACTGGCATTTGTTAATTAATTCCTCCTTTGCTCTCCTTTTTTTTTTTAAGTTACAATTTTCCTTTGTAAGAGGAGGAAGACGGGTTCCAACCCTTGGAATTTTTTTTTCAAAGGAATAAAAGCAACAGCCACCAAAACTTCAACAAGACTACACAAGTAAATGCCAAACAGCAAACCGTCTGCACGGACTCATTAAACAAGAATCCCTCGCGAAGGTAACGAGCTGGGCAGAATCCCTCTTCTTCGGCTCAAGAGAGGAAAGGAGCCCGCAGCAGGCAAATCACAAACTCCGCACCGCTTTCAAGCTGCAGCCCCGCCGCCCGCCCGATCCTACGCGTGTGCATCCTAACTCCGAGCCCCTCGCTGGGAATCGTTTTCTGCGTGTGTTAAGCGCAGTGAATAAGCTCTCATAGCTCAAAAATGCTTTGGAGGGCGCAAAGGGGAGGAGATGTCTTGGGGCTGATTTTTTTACAAGGTTCTACATAAAAAAGTTTACAGTACTGAGTGCGATTTAAATCTCATTTCAAAGGCTGAGTGGGAAAAAAAAAAATAAAAGCAAATGAAAAAGCTGTCCTCTGAAGTTGCTAATTAAATTACCCTCTGATGCTTCCACTTCAGCCAGAAAGATCGGGGTTTGTGCTGTTCCCCCCGCTCCGTCCCCCGCTTTTCCCGTCGGTGCGCTGCCTGTTTTATACATGTACCGGCTATCGCCTTTGCTTCCCTAGCTTACAAGTAAAACAACCCTTTCCCGAAATCACCCTCACCTCCACAAGAAAAGAGAGAGGGAAGGAAAAATGGGGAGGGAGAGCCTTCCCACAGCTGACTCTACCTTAAGACAATTAATCTTTAGTCTTTCACCCTGGGAGGCAGGATAAATACAACGAGAAAACAGATAGGAGTCTCCCCGGTCCTGTAAGGAAAACAGCTGTTCCAAGCACTTTAATGCAAATGAACACAAATGAAGGTTTCAGCTTTTTTTTTTTTTTTCTTCCAGAGTGTTACTGCACTCCATTTATCAATTGGACTTGACAACAAAAGAAAGAACTGGGGGAAAACCTGGGGCAGATTCAAGTCACTTCCACTCTAGATAAAGGAAGGGGGGGAGTTCCTTGAGGGCAAGTTGTGGGTCTTGTCAGTCCTATTGCAATATCGTGGGTTTTATGCAAGATTTCTTTCTCTACCTCCTCCCCCCTGCCTTTTAATTTTGACTGTCTTGCAAGATACCGCGGTGATTGCAAAATGAAAGTACGTTTATGACTCTCCAATGAGAAGTTGTGCCAATAAACCTTGTCTTTTAGAGAAAATATAGAAATTTAAAAGTTTGTTAAAATTAATCGCATCTTTATTGAAGCTAGAGGAGTCCCGCGTATTTATCCTACTCTATGCACTATAGTAAAAGAGTAAAGTGGTTTAAATAAAATACAGCAGATATACTTACTGCGCTGCAAGATTTAAGGGTACCGCTTGGCGGGGGCGGGGGAAGGGGGGAGAGCGAGGAAAACCTGCCTTACATATACCTCGTAAGAAGAGCAGGTCATTAAAGACTATCTGACACATCTGTTTAGGGACTGGGGCAGATCGGTGTTTCAAGGGAAGAAAAAGGACTTGGTTCAGCAGATCTAAACGTGAGAAAGTGAAAGTCCTTCCTCTCGTCCAACCCTTCCAGGATCAGCGCCTGTTCTGGTTGGAGTCCAGGTCAGGAATTGGACGCGACCCCTAAAGCACTTGCCTTGTTCTTCACTTGTCAAACGTGTTTTATCTCTAAGTGACCTTTTTGTTAATGTTGTAGATTGTGTGGGCCACCATGTCAGACCCGGAAACAAAAGTAAAAGATTGATTAACACATTTTGCCTGTGAAAAAATGTTATGGGATGAGGAGGTGGGGGGATAGTGGGAAGCAAAGTACAAAGAGAAAAGAAAAAGGCAACCCAGCGACTTGAAGGGCTACGGATTCCGCTCGGGGCATCAGCCGGCACCGGTAAAAACGGGGCTAAGGGCAGAGGACTCGGTACCCTTCGGGAGCACACAGACACAAAGCAGGACGCCTGTAACGCCCGGGTGGATACCGTGTGCATGCCCACAAGGCTCCCAACACAGCCTAGCTGAAAATCAAACACATAAATGGCGAACCAATACTCTCGTTAAGGCGAGGGGCCGCCTCCCCAGGCCCCCGCTGCCGGCGACCGGTTCAGCCGGGCGAGTGCAGGGACGAAGGACACTTTCGAAGAAGACGAAGAGGGAAGGGGAAGAGAAGCCCAGCAGCCCTTCCCGACAGGGCGGTGAGGGGCTGGAGAGGGCTACCGGGTCCTGGCAAACAAATCCAGTTTACTCCAAGGATTTATTCCGAAAATTAAAAGGCTTTTTCTCCCGAGGAGCCCGTCTCTCCCTCTGTTTTCCTTCATCCTCTCTCTCTCTCTCTCTCTCTCTCTCCTTCCCCCTTCAAGTCACACCAGGCTTGTAATCAGCAACAAAAGCTGACATAAATCAAGGGCGGATTGACAGGGGCTGACAAATAACTGATTGATTGCGGTTGGGGAGCACTGACAATTGACGGCGGGGCGGAGAGTCCCGAAAGGCGGCGGCGGGCTGTGCGTGACAGCCCCGCGTGTGACGACCTCCCCCAATCCCGCCGCGCTCCCCGCGCCGCCGCA
>VZRF01001586.1:788029-873397 GCA_013396875.1 Vireo altiloquus
CGGTGATGCCGCCGAGCCTGTGCCGAGACCCCTACTGCCTGAGCTACCACTGCGCCAGCCACCTGGCAGGCGCCGCCGGAGCCTCCTGCGCCCACGACCAAGCCCTCAAGTCCGGATACCCCCTCGTCTACCCCACCCACCCTTTGCACAGCGTCCACTCCTCGCTGACCGGCGCCACGCCGCCCTCGCTAGCCGGCCACCCTTTGTACCCCTACGGCTTCATGCTCCCCAATGACCCCCAGCCACACATCTGCAACTGGGTGTCGGCCAACGGACCCTGCGACAAGCGCTTTGCCACCTCGGAGGAGCTGCTTAGCCACTTGCGGACCCATACTGCCTTCCCGGGCACCGATAAACTCCTCTCCAGCTACCCCAGCTCCTCGTCGCTGGCCAGCGCGGCGGCTGCAGCCATGGCGTGCCACATGCACATCCCCACGACGGGCGCCCCGGGAAGCCCGGGCACGCTGGCCTTGCGCAGCCCGCACCACGCGCTGGGACTCGGCAGCCGCTACCACCCCTACTCCAAGAGCCCCCTGCCCACCCCCGGGGCCCCCGTGCCCGTGCCCGCTGCCACCGGACCCTACTACTCCCCTTACGCACTCTATGGGCAGAGACTCACCACAGCCTCGGCCCTAGGGTACCAGTGAGTGCAGGCAGTGGGGCTTTGACACACAACACAAAGTCTAGCGGTAAGGGAAGGAAGCCCTGCAAAACTTTATAAAAGTTGGAAAGAAAAAAAAAAAAAATCTGACTTTTTATAAAATAGTGTTCATCTGAGGACTGGATCCATGAGCACTGTATTTATTTATGTTAGCTTCAAGCGGGACAACGAATCATAAAGTGCATTACTAAACTGAGCTCAATAGGTAAAAGTGGAACACCCATTGTAGAATATAAATAAAAAGATAGAGGTCTTCTCTTTAATGTTACTTTAAAATTGCTATGATTGTATTGTACGTTCTTATTTAATGTCTCATTGAAACAAAAAAATTTACATGCATGTTTGTTACTAAAAAACAACTCGCAATTTGTCAGTTATAATTTCAAATTGCAATTATTTTTAAGGTGTATACCCTTGAAAGAGAATTGGTATTTTTTTGTATGTATTCTGGAAGAAAAACAAAAACAATTCTATTCCAAAAACCTCATTTGCCTTATTTTGTTCTTTAAAAGGAACACTTAACTATTTTTAATTTTTAAGTCCACCCTATAAAAAGGGTTAAGTAAGGTTTACGTCATGTACTAAAATAGACAATGTATCGCTTTAAAGATTAAAATTCCGTATATTTGATGTATTAAAAGGTTTTACTTTTTTTTTTTTTAAATACGCTTTGATTCTGTTATAAAACCCGAGTAGGTCTTGGATGGAGGTGACTGCTAATTTCTCCTTAAGCGTTTATTCAATTTTAATTAAAAATTTAAAAAAAAAAACCCAAGTTTTTTTTTACTGTAACCCCAGGGCTCTCTTAAAAAATAATCAGACACAGTTGGTTTTTTTTTTCTTTTCAGTAGAATTTGTTGGCCTGAAATAGGAAAACTGAGAATAGCTTAAATCTCTTTCCCTTTCTTACAGAAGTTAAACTTTTTTAAAGAATGTTTTTACTGTGAAATATCTGTTTTTTAAAACTAGTTTTCAGGTAGAAGACTTCATTCTTTCTTTAGAAAGAAACGAGGAAGGCAAGTTTGTTTTGTAAAAGTGTATGATGATTATCCGAAAGCTTTTTTTTTTTTTTTTTACAATGTAATGTATAACTATTCATCTTTTTCTAAATGAGAAGTTCAGAAGTAATTAGGGAAGCGCTGTTTGAGCTCATCCAGTTATTTTCAATTTCTCTCTTCAGTTCGCACGGCAGCACAAAAGGTCATCACGTTAAAAAAAAAAATCGGACAGCTCTGAAAACTCATTTTCTTTTAAAAAGGAAGGGACGGGGGGGAAAAAAAAGAAAAAAAAAAAAAAAAAGAAGAAGAAGCCATCCGTTATTCGGGCCCAGTTTGCTCTTTGCTGAAGTGCAGTGCCAAACTCGACGTGATACCGAGAGGGGCTGCCCCTGCCTGCGCCGCGTCTCTGCCTCCCCAGCCCGTGTTTCCTAGCGCCCAGGGGCCACCGCCCAGCTCCGGCTCGTCGTCCTGCACTCAGGTAGGAGCGGGGGCTGCCACGGAAAAGCCGGAGCAGCTACCGAAACTGCGGAAACTCTCGTTGCCGCCGAGATAGTCGGAAAAGCGATAACCAAGTCGGTGAGAGCAATGCCAGCGAAGGGCTTTGCCCCGCGGTCTGCCCGGCGCTCGCTGGCAGTACCTGCTGCCCCTCGCTCGGCCCCGCTCCCCCCGCGCCCACCGCCCTCGCCCCGGCCCCAGCGCGACGCGCCCGCGGGGGGCAAAGCTGCAAGCGGCGACTTTGCTTGACAAATCACCGGGTTTTCTCCCTCGTTCTGGATCCCCCCGCAATATAATTACTGTTCAGAGTTTCCCGTGGTGCTCAGATGCTAATTAGTCTAATACATTTACTCCAGATAATTAGTGGAAGTTAGCGTTAATGTGCAAAGGCGAGAAAAGCAGCAAGCTACTGAAGCTCCAGCGGCCGTCCCGGCACGGCTCTGTCGCTGGGGCCGGGCCGGGCCCGCGGCGGGGCCGGGACACACACGGGGAGGCCGGTGCTGGGCCGAGCTGCGGCTCTTTTGGCATGCTGTCCGAAAGCGGCACGGGAAATGCTTTGCTCTTTAACCAAAAGTATTCCTCCCCGCCCGCCTTAAATGGGAAAGGGACCTCTGCGTATCTCTGCTTTAGGGAATGTAAAATGAGCTCTCGTTATGAACCGATGAGTTAGAGAAAGGGAGGAGTGGGCAGTGCTGTTGACTGCACCAAGTAAACTTCAGTAATAAAATAAGAAGTGGATACAAACACAGCAAGTAATCGAAAGAAGGGCTTCTCGGGTCGGGGGTAATGGTGGCGGAGGATTCATCCGGCGAGCCCGAGAAAGGCAGAACAAGCTCGCAGTCCTCTCTCTGCACCGCACGCCCCCCGCCCTCTCCTGCAGTCCGGCCAGACTGCCTGTCCCGCTTCGCTATTTTAACAACTCTTAATTTGAGGAAAATTATATTTCGGGCTCCATCTGGGTGTGCAAGCAACAATTACAGTTTTGCCGCGATTAAAACACACCACCATCGCCACGTTCTTCTCCTCGTGTGTTTTACAATTACGGATCTTTAACAGCCGCAGCTCAGACTTCGCTAGCCAAACCCCGTCGCCCATCAGGTGTTTCAGGGGCGATTTGAAAAGAGCAAGGGAGGCATTTGTGTCCTGGAACCCTAACTGCTGTTTGGGGGATTTCAGCTCCGAAAAGTTACGCACAAAGATTGCTGATTCAAGTGGTGAAATGAACACTTAATGCTATTATTACTGTTTTGCTCAGATACTGTCCCCGGGATTAAAGAAAAATTAAATCACCTTATTTTATATGTAGAGTGGTGATAAGTAGGTCTCTCTTCCAGGCTTGTTAAGTATATGACCTGGCAAGTGCCACCTAGGATTTTGATATTAATCTATGAAATTCGCCTTTTTTTCTAATAGAGATTGACTTATGGACATTAATGTTTTTTAGGTAAAAGGACTGCATTTGTTATTCCTCACCACCCCCCCTCCCATACTTACTAACTGGATGGGTTGTGGATTTGACAGCAGCCGCTGGTCCATGCCACCGAACTAAAATAATTTCACAGTGAAAAACCAGCTTGAGAGGACAAGCAACAGAAGGGCAAAACCCATCAAAACCTGAAACTGTGATCAATCTGACCAGAGTCAGGCATACATTAGTTTAAATTAAACAGTTTTGTCTTTCTCACAAATCTTTTTTGAACATTAAAGATAAACTCATGTAATATTTAAATCAACTCTTGTCAGATGCTAAGTGCAACTGAAGAACTAAAATAAAAATTAATGCATCTCCATCCACTCTCAAAAGCTTACTCTGGACTTCGACAAAATACTTCTGATAAGCAACGCTTAGAAAAGAAGGGTCCTGTTTATCTTATCTATGGGGAAATGTAATTAAGGTAGTTTTATGAAACAATAAAACACCAGACTCCACAGACAGCAAAGGAGTCTCTGTAATATATCTGGACCTAGACGGGCGTATGTATCTTGGCTTATGTGAACAAGCCCACACCAAACACGTGCACGTACACATGCTTGCCTGGTTTTAGAATGCAAAATGTATGCTAGACTAAAACACAAGGATGCCTTTATTACGGCAAGATTTCCCTCAGTGATAAGAGACTCCATTTTCTAAGACCGGAATGTCACCCACTGCCCATTCACCACCTTTTAACCACCCTCAGAGCAGCCAGCAAGGTACACGCAGTGCTGTGACTGGGGCTGACCCTCCTCTCTCTAATCCGAGGTTTGTAATGATCTACCCACACCTACAGTCGAAATCACCCAGGCAAAGGGAATCCTAAAAGACCCAAACTTTCCGAAACAAAAGTAAATGTGCATTCCTATTCTGTAAAAACATTGATCAAACTTCATTCTTCCATGCTTAGAAATGATGGAGTGCAATGCTGCCTTGCTTTAATACTGTTGGCTCTGATTACAGGCTTTCAATAGACGACAGTTTAGGGTTTTTTTTGTGGCCGTTGTTTTTTGGTTTGGGGGGTTTATTTGTTTGGTTGGTTTTTTTCTTGTTTTGTTCATTTTTCTAATTTTATTTGTATATATTCTTCTGTTGTTTTTTGGGTTTTTTTGTTTGGTTGGTTTTGTTTTTTTTAAGGAATGAATCTGAAGAGGAAAATCGCTGGAGCTACCAGCATCAAATCTCCCTTCTATTCAGATTTTTGGGTACAATTTCGGACATTTCTAACCCCATGTTGAGACACTTCACCACCCCTTATTCTTTCTGCACCATGAAGCACAGCCCGCATTGCTTCACGAACAGACCTGAGGCAGGCAAGCAACCAGTTCTGATCAGAGGTGTCTAATCCCTGCTAAATCTCTTTCTCAGCTCGCTCCTGGAAAATTCGGGGCAGACTACCTTTTCTTTTTTAAGGTAAAATTTTGTTGCAGTGAAGCACAGAGGTGTCAGAAGAAAAAAGACGGACCCTGAGTCTGTATGCTCTCACCTCTTTGGAGGTGGAATGCTTTGGCAGCAGAGACGTGGTTGAAATTTGAGCAGATTACACATTTGAGCTTGTGCATAAATGTGAAAAGACTGTCCTAATGCTAGATATTTCTCCATCAACATCAACCAGGTGCTGCTGTTGCAAAAATCCCACCTCCGGCTGCTTGCTCTGTGCATGTGTGCACGCACAGCGATGCACAGACTTTGTTCTCTCTTCATGTCTGAAATTCATCAACTACTCCCCCCTGTTCCCAGCCCCCCATCCCCTACGTGAAAAAAGTGAATCCGTTCAGGCTTTGAATATTGTAAGAAGCCTTGTGTGTGTATTTTTTTTTTTTTTTAATCTTCAGATGAATTAAAGACAACCTGACAATGCTGTCATCTGTCTTCAACGTCACATCAAGGCAAGAAATAATGATAACAGAGCAGCAGAAGGACGCCCACTGAAACCTGGAGGATATATATACACATATATATACACACACACATCTATGCCTTGAAACAGTTTGAAAGAGAACAAAATTAGATTACCGCTCTTAGGCTATCGCGGTAAGAACGTGTGGGATTTTGCGTGTGCGTGTGTATAAGTGGTTCGTATTTCCTGCCTTATTTTGTGAAGCGCGTGCTACTCGATCCAAACCACTTCTGTGGGATGGGACAAGAAGACGAGCAGGCACATTCCTCGTTCCCAAACTACCACGACCAATGGAAACACAAAAATATCTCCCCTCCCCCTCCATCGTTTCAGGTTCACGTTCCAGTTAATAACAAACGTTACTGCTCTCCTGAGGCGCAGCCCACAGCGGGCACGCTTCGCGCCGAGGCCCAGCCGGGCACGGTACACGCAGCTGCCCGGCAGAAGAGGAGCTGGTCCCGGGAGGAAGAGTGGGTCCCGGGAGGAAGAGCGAGGAGCGGGTCCCGGGAGGAAGAGCGGGTCCCGGGAGGAAGAGCGAGAAGCGGGTCCCGGCTGCCCTTTGTGTGCGCGGGCCGCGGGCCGGTGTGTCTCCCGGCCGCCAGGCGGCGCTGCGGGCCCCGTTGGAGCGCAGGGCAGCGCTCGGAGCCAGGGCCCGGCCGGGACCCCACGGACACCCCACGGACACGGCGTGCTCGGACACCGGGCATCGCCCCCGCTTCCAGGGCAGCATGGCAGCACTAATGGGTCTGCCCAGATAAAAAAAAAAGAAAAACAACAACCCGCGGTTGTTTTGTTTGGGTTTGGTTTTTTGTTGGTTGGTTTTGTTGTTTTTTGGTTTGTTTTTTTTTTTTTTTAATCACGCTTGTAATCTCATTCGCTCTGAAGGGTAAATAAACTGCAGTTGTATGAAAAACAATTGGTGCTACATGTGTTCATAACAGATGGGATCTTATCACAGTTTAACTGTAATAAATTTTGACTTCTGGAAATTGTAATCTCTACTCCATGCTGGATGTGTCTTTTCTACTGTAATAATAGGGCTACAAACTCTTGAGAGCAAGCAGACAAGTTTCCGGTGCTAACGTTGTTCAAGAGCCAGGGCATGCTGCTGCAGCTTCTTCGCTACTTGGGTTCTTCCAAAGTTTGCGTGACAACCCATCTGAAAATCAAAAGGGAGCGAAAAGCCTGGCTCACAGGAAGACAAACAGCTGATCTTCCCCCCGCTGGGTAACATTATTTACTAAGGTCAGCGATAATAGTCCTTAAAATACATGCAGAAAACCTAAGAACCAGCTCTCTGTGCGGAGAAGCCCTGGCAAATGACAGATCACGCTTTGCTTTGTGAAGAGAGAAAATGTGAGAAGAAACCGAGCCCCCGAGGAAGGGGGAACCAAACTTTAGATTAATCCCCCTCCGCTTCAGCTCACAAAATTAAAAAATAAATTTGAATAAGCACTGAAAGGATAAAATTATAATAATAAATTGTCCATATTCACTGAGGCTGCGGGACTAATTATTTTCACCATCTCGGCTTCCCATTGCTGTTTATCAAGTCGCAGGATAAATGCTTGTAAATCCATTACATTTCCATAAATCCTTTCGCCACTTTCTTTTTGGCCAATGCTTTTGCAACATTAATTGATTTTATTGCACTTTCTGCAATCACTGTTTATTAAACTCAAGTAACTTCTCTCTGAAGGCGTTGGTTTTTTCCATCGACACGCCAAACCCGTGAACGGGAATTACTGAAGCTACTATGGGATCTAGTCCCTTCCTCCCCTCGCCACCTTCTGTGATCTTGATGGCAAATGCGAACTGCAGATTACAAGTTTCTAATAATCTACGCGGTTACAGAAAACAGCCCCTTTATCGCTGGTGAAAAATTAGTCTAGATCCGAACACCACCTTTCTCCATTGTTTTTAAACGGGGAGAGGCATGAAATGCTATTGGGTGATGGAGATCTAACACACTCAGAAACGCTCTGCGAGTCTTTTACATTACTGGGTGGACAGCAGCTATTTTCAGATAAGGATATTCGGTGTGTAACTAGAAGTCCAGCGCAATTTAGAAATGAGTACACAGGCTCCAGGTTTCTCAAGCCCTTCTCCCTTTTTCTTCCATCAGCTTAAGAACTGGACCAAACCAGCCTTAAACTGATAAATTATTTCTCACTTAATATCAGCTAATTTCCAGTTTCTTTACCTGTCACGCTAGCCCCGTGAGCGTTATTTAAAAGCGTTAAAAGCTAACGCTGGTGTTCAGAGCGCTCTGGCTCCGTCCCACGCTGCGCCCGGGCACCCCCGGCAGCGATCCCCTCCTCTGCCCGGGAATGCTCTGCGCCTTCCCGCAGCCATCGCCATCCGCTTCCATCAGAACGAACGAGGCAGCGGCCCCGCCACCGGCGGGTGCCACGGAGTCACCTCGAGGTACTTCAGTGACGCAAGAGTCTTGTAAAACGCAGAGGGATAATTACTACAGATCACAGAAGACATGCAGAACTGCCTGTTTTAGGTAGGACAGCATAATGCCAGTAATTATGAACGTACCGTTCGTATTACAGCTTCAGCGTTTGTATCCCATCCTTGGCTCGCTCAGCCTTTTTAGTCACACAAGCTGCTACCTACCAAGACGTTTTGTAAAGGTGAACGCATCATTTGTTAGTGATGCGGTCATTCCTTACACGGGGAGGAGGAGGGGTAGGACAGGGGAAGGAAGACAGGGAGCTGCCCCTGCCTGCGCCTGACCCCCGCGGGCGATGGGCGAGCAGGGCAGGGCTCAGGGCCCCCCCGCCCCGGGCCAGCCCCCGGGACCTGCTGCGGCGCCTTCGCGGGGCCTCCCGAGGCGAGGTACGAGAGAAAGGCCGGAGCATCTCCCTGCCTGCCTTCTGCGGGGGACGCGCTGGGGCAGCGCTGCAGCTCGGCGCCCTGCCGGCACGACCGGGAGAAGTCATTCGGCTTGTGCACGCCTAAGCGTCCCGTTTGGAAAAGCCACCTCTGCAGTTCATCCACTGTCACAGCTTTAGAGGGTCGGTTCAGCTGGGGCGGGGACACACAGCTCAGGTGTGAGGACTCACACTCTGTACAAGGGAAGTGACCCCACTACTACCACCCTTTCAGTCATCACAAGATCTAAAACTGCAGCTGCAATGTAATGGTTTAGTTCCATTGAAGTTAGTAAGCATCAGCCCAGATTCTCAAGCACACCAATCTATCTTACAGTTGCAGGGAAATGTCTCCCCTCTTGTAGATTCACAGCCCTTAATCTTCTCTTTGTGGAGATGTGGTTTTCTCCTACCAGGAAAGATCAACTACTACCATCATCTGCTGCATTCTTTCTCCATGCTTGAAGTACTTGTCTTGAGGCAGAGGAATATGCATCAATTCCCTCATCTGAGAGATTTCAAACCCACAATCCTCAATTCTTATTAGGGTTCCTAAGTCACCTGGCTATTCTAATGTGGGAAAAATCTTCACTCTCTCCTTTGAAGGCATTTCACTTTGCATAAAAGTGCTCTGAGCCAGAGGGAAAGAGAAGGAGTAAACAAGGCTATGGTTATGGTGCTTACCAAAGCTCAGAGCTCGAGTGTCCCACTCAGTGCTCAGATCTAATCATCCTCCTACCCACTCCTTTGCCCAAGAAAAAGCTTTAAACCTTCAGTACAGAAGATGTAACATTTGCAAAATGCCCTTTTCACCCTAGATGGTAATTAGAAGAGATGAGTCTCCTACTCTACTCAAGTGGAATAGGAAAAAATTCCAAATCTGTAGCCACCAAGTTATTAGATAAATAGCTACCTGACTAGGCACCTTTGAGTTACCATTTTTTCAAAGAAAGTAGAAACCACCATGGCATGTTAGGTGACAGTGAGCTTTGCCTGACAAGGCTTTAGTAAAACATAAGGTTTCCCACTGCATGCACTGATTATAGAGGAAAGAGAAACTGGTTCTTGTTGTAGAGGTCCCAGCTGTGCAAGTAAAAATATTTCTTCTCTTTGGCATGTATTTTTGTTACTTTGTCCCACTCTGTATGGAGCCACTAATGACCATCCCCACTAACCTGCTCACTACTGCCTAGATCAGGCTACCACAGAAACTCACTGAGGGAGACCAAAACAAACCCAGTCAACATCTTACAAATCCTTAGATATTTTTACAAGAAGATTAAGTTAATTTTGTCAGCTTCTAAAGAGGAAAATAATTGCCTTATAGCCAGTTTCCATCATGAAATACTTGAGCTCATAAGTCTGAGAACATTCATAAGATTTTTTTTTCCTACTTCCCCTTCCAATTCCCCTTCTTTGCAAGATTACAATTTCCTTAAATATATATTGCACCAGCAGGCCCAAGGAATGTATTCCAGATAAAACAGATGAGTAGAAATAAGTGTGGGGGGCTTTTTGTTTTGGTTTTATTTACTTTTTTAAGAAGGATCAGCTGCTAAATACATTTCAGTAGAGGTTTCAAATATTTTATGAAGAGAGCTGATCACATTTATAATTATGGTCTTTAGGCTGACTTTATGGAGTTAGGGTAAAATGTTATGCTTGATCAAAAGCAGATATCCTACATACATCAATAGGTTTATAAAAAGATTGAGAAAGGAATTTAGACCAGATGCAGCAACTAATTTTTCTAGTTTAACTGTGTAATTTGGTTGAGAAACAAATGGTTGTTGATGTATCTACAAAACAGGTACTGACAAATTCTCTGGGAAAACTGGCTACTCATAGTGCCACAATCTTGTTTTAGAGCTAAATAAACTGGGAGGGTGTTACAGCAGGTCTTACCTCCTCAATGAACAGTTAACACTTTCAATACTATTTTAATGTACCTATTTCTAAGGTAACTGAGTAAAAATGGTACAATTTCCTGCACGCAGATACTATTAAAGTAAGCAAAAGTACTGCTTAACTCTACCTCTACTGATAGTTATACCAGTATAGTTTAATCCCTATTAGAGAAAGTACTTGTACATCATTGCAGCTGTGTATAAACCAAGTCACAGGTTATGAAAAAAGCTAACTCTGTAAGGGAGAAAATATTTGTTCTAACTAAAACACTTAAACTTGTATAAACAGTGTTTCACATGGTTAATTGTGTTTGCTGGTTAATGGGATTGTGTCAATTTACATTTATACATTTAAGGTATTAAAACTTGCACACACCCTAAGTCCACCATATAATGCGAAATTCTAGTCAGCCTGAAATCAGTAGAAGTTTTCTAGCAATTTTGAGAAAGGCAGGATTTCTCCTGGGACAAAAGAAGCCCTAAGGCTTACAAATTCTAATTTCAAACATAAGAACATGTAGCACAATTCATGACAATTTGGGAAGGGGCTTGGGAATACCTTGGAGCAAACTATGGGAATTTCTCTATGGTTAGAAGGTTTAGAGGACAAAATCTGAAGAGGCCATGCAAAGTACATCCATGTAAATAGGTAAGAAAGAAAACATTGAACACCTATACAGAGAAGAGTGGGGTTTAGTCATTGTATCACACACGGTCAACTTGGAGCTGATGCCTGTCAAAATAATAAGAGCATGGGGAGTTTAATCAGCATATCTGTCTGACCAGTAATCTCTCATGTTTTAACTCAAGAAATTGTTCCATTTCAGTGATGGGTGAGATGTGTGCATTTTTACTTTTTGTATGCCATTTACAGAAAAATATCTTTTTTGTCCAGGTCTTTTGCCAAGAAAATAATAGAAAAATACTTTTAACTTAACTAAAAAAACCCTTAAATTCCTATATATTCATAAGAAAATAAAGGACTGTGAAAGGTTCTACAAGTTTGTTTGGTCATTTATGCAGAGCACCTCTGAAAATATCTACATCTGTCCTGATAGCTAATAATCTTGGATGAAGCAAACCAATAAAAATTATTTATTGCATAAGGAATTTATGTCAGCTTTTGTATGCATAAATACATAGCCTAGTTCACACACTAACTTGAGTACTAGAAGAATAATGCAGTGAGTTGTGCATCCCACCTTGAAAACAATTATTGCATAACCATGTAATTTCATCAGCTATTAAATGGTAAACTCATTTGTGCAACATTTTTCCAGGTTTTTTTGTATTGCAGACATTAAAATGAGGACAGGCGTATTTCTGTGAAGTCTCTTTTGATGTATTTTGTAATAGTTTGCTTTTATCTGTTCTAAAGCCCACAACACTTCTTTTTTTTTTCCCCCCAGGATTAAACTATCCTCTCCACACCCACATCACAAGCTGTCCTTAGGAATGCAAGTACATACAACCCTGGAAGTATAATAATCACCATCTTGCTCATTACCTGGGACCTCCAGGGCTGACTCACAAACCTTTACACCTCGAGTTAAATATCCTAGCAAGCAGCTGTAGTGTATTCATATCCGCTGTTGGCCAGATGCAGCCACAGAGAGGGATGCATAGCACAGTGAACAGTGGGTTACATATGCACACCTACTCAAAAGCAACTTAAAGATTGGCTAGAGACTAATCCATTTTATAGGCTTAGAAATTGATTTTCAGAGAAGCTGAACTACAGGTGCTCAAGTCTTAAAAAAAAATAGCAGCCTAACTCTGGTGGTACTATTAGCAGGGTTCACTGCAGCATAGGAAAGCATGGGAAACATTACCTTAGAGTCTGGTATTCCCTAAGTCTGGGTCCATTGTGTGCAGCATGACACAGTTATTATTTTCCTGGAGTGGTGGCTAAGGGCATTTGTTTATAACCACAAAATTAGGGAAAAATGGACTGTCAATGTTATCCATAGCAGTAACATTCAGTTATTTTTGGATGCAATGTACAATACATTTATTCAAATCCTCATCAAAACAGTAAGAGGTGACAAGACATTATATCTATATTACTGATAAGTAGTGAAAATATTGGAAATCAGCCAGTTGTAGAAATCAGCTCTGGACCAAGTCAGACAAAACTGGTGTAAGTTAAACAGGAGAACAAACTAAGTAAGCAGGTCTCTAAACATTTAAATTTCAGAAAGCCAAACTCTGGTGTAGTTACATCAGCTGGACTGCAGAGCTAATAGGTTGAATAGGGACTAAAGTCTAACTAATACTTCACATAAAGCATGTTTAAATAATCAAGAATCTACATTCCTAACACAGTAGAAAGTAACCCAGAAGAGGTACTCCAGGCCTAACTGGATGCACTACCACCCCAAGAAGTGTAGAGGTGAAAAGAGAAACAGAAGGAACACACACTTGTGTGTGCTCATGGGTCTGCAACTGAGAAGCATGGGGTGAAGTGAGAACTGCCAAGAGACGAGCTATCCTAAGCTTTGCAAAGGATATTAAAATACATGAAGAATTTTTTTTTCAGCTACGTAAATGAAAGAAAGAAACAAATGCAGTAAAGATTAAGGATAATACAGGCATGTTCCAACCTCAAACTGATATGTTGTATTCATTTAAATGAGGAGGGCAATACAGATCCTGGGGTGAAAGGGAAACAAATAACAGATAGGAATGACACTAGAGAATAAAAATCAGGTGAAGTGAAAAGGAAATCAAATCTGGAGTAGCCCCAAACTACAGGAGTCTAGTTAATCTCCACTCCAACCCAGAACTCTAGGATTTGAGACCACAACAGCAACAAGGACTTTCTACCAAACATAAACAGAACAAAACTGACACAAACCAACGAAAGACTATTATAAGAATTGAAATATGATGTCTGGCATTGACATTTTTTCATTTTGCTTCTAGTAATAGCCAAAACTTTACAATAGCAAGTTGAAAGCAACAATGCACAGAAAATAAATAAAAATATTTAATAGATATAACCTAGGATTATTGAAAGTAGATAGCACATTAAACTTCCTCTGATTTAAAAACAAACCTCAAATTTCAGTATTATGTGCTAAAAAAGCATAAATGGCATAATTCCTCAATATTAATAGGATGACTGCTAAAATACAATGATTGTCGATCACCCCTGTATGGCAGCTGGTGCGACTTCCAACAGAGCCAAGGAAAAGCAATAGCATTGTGTAAAGGTCTGGGAAGAGCTCACCTGAAATGCTGTATTCAATCTAGCCACCTGCATTGGACAGATTCACCAGAATTAGGAGGACTGATAGGTAGATGAAGGCAATGGAAAGATTATTTTATAAAATGAGATTAAACAAGCTTGATTTATTTAGTCTGCTCTAACAAAAGCTGAGAGAGGACAGGATTGCTGTCTAACTTTTAGTTAAAAAGCTGAGAAAAAAAAATTTAGAAGAGGATTTTGGCACGAGTCCAAATGGACTTTAGCTGGCCATGAATTTTTTTTAAAGTGCACGGTGGTAGCTCATTGTCTTTGACTTTATCCCAAGTAAGTTCCAATGGCAAATGGCTCACCAGCAATGTTGTAAAGCAATCACATTCTGTAACAGCCATCCTCTGGGAATAGTGGGAATAAACCACACAAGTGTTGTTAAGATAGAGTACAACACACTTCAAAAACAAATTATCCAATGTGACGGCTGCAGTAGGGAGGGGAGGACTCAGCAACCCAGCGAGTGCTGTCCTGTTCCAAAGCCTTGCACAATGGAGGAGCTGGTGGATAGGATTAAATCTACCATGATTAAATAACATTTTTATAACGCAAAGAACTGTATAGTACCAATGACAAGGTAAACAATAGCATAAAGGCTGTCTATTTTTCCTTCTCACACTTAAGAAGCCCTAGCTTGTTATTTAACAACAGAAGAGAGTCGCAAAACAACGATGTAGAGACAACCACGTTATACTTAAAAGAGTTACAGAATTCTCTTCTGTAGCAGAAAGCCATTATGACAGAACTTACTTTTTCCCATGGAAAACAAGTTATTAACAAAACCCATAGAATCTCAAGTCAAACACATCAACTTTTAAATTTTTGAACAAAATAGACCTCCCAAAAAGAATTCTTCCTTAAAATGAAACACCATACTGCAAGATACATAAATAACAAACAACCTAAAGGCTACTCTGATATAACAATTCAAACCCTTTGTTTTAAAGAAAAACAGATCTTTATGAAGAAAGCTTACTTTCAATAGCAAAGGGAATAAAATTTGAACCAACGAAAACTTAAGTGGATTTGTAAAGGGATTTTTCTTTATATACACTTCAAAAATATCCAAACGAAGTTGACGTGATGGCGAACGTTGGTCAGAGAGGAAAGAAGCAATGGAATTTCAGCGGGGCACTGACCTGCTCGCAGTGCCCTTCCCGCGGGGCCAGGGAGAGCCGAGGGCCGGGCAGCCCTGCCCCTCACGGCCCTTCCCGCGGGGCCCGGGTGCCAGGGAGAGCCGAGGGTCGGGCAGCCCTGCCCCTCACGGCCCTTCCCGCGGGGCCCGGGTGCCAGGCCCTGCCCCTCACGGCCCTTCCCGCGGGGCCCGGGTGCCAGGCCCTGCCCCTCACGGCCCTTCCTTCCCCAAGGCCAACGTGGCTGCCGCTTCCATGTTCCCCGGCAGCCGAACGCCGGCCTGGTGCCCCAGAGCGCCCCGGCAGCGATTCCCGCCTGCCCTTGGGGCGCCGAGCCTGCTGTGACCAGGTTGATCATCGCCAGGTGAGCAAGCCAAAACCACAGGTTCTCTCAGTTTGCCCAGTTAGTGCTACTCAGTGCCCGCACTGCGGTGGAGCTGCTGACCGGGCAGACTCCTGCGAGGCAGCTGTAAATTCTGGGAGACGCCTGCAGTGACTGAATCCAGGCTGGGGTTCCTCCCGCCGGTGAGCGGGACACGCACATCCTCCCCTTCTCCAGAAGCCCTGGGCGAAGCCTGGCATGCCTTTGGGCCCTCACTGCTGAGGGGAGGCGCAAGGGAGCCTTCTGGAACCCCCAGGGGCGACAGTGACTCGGGGTTAACAGTATTTAATGAACCAAAACATATCTCAAAAATGAAGAACTCTCTTTGCTGGTTCTATTTTGGAAATCTAGAATGGTCTCCCCATAAGAAAACCAACTGGTCCTGGGCTTCTGATTCTGAATAATGTTATCACTGAGTTTGTGTAATGCCTGATATCTACAGTCTGCTGTGACATTAAACAAGGATGCAGACTCCTGCCCATAGCATGTAAACTGTAAAAGTGATAGCAGAACTGATCTCCTCCTTCCAGTCTGCTGGTAGAAACACCAGGGAAAAAAACGAATACTGATCCATCTTCATAGGCTTTTCAGGACTTGCTCTCTGCTGAGAATACAGCTGGGACGAGTTCACATTAAACATGCCTGAACAGCCAGCACCACGTAATTTCTGTGGGCTAAAAAGTTGCCATATAGTGACAACTTTTAGGTGCAACTGAATTAAAAGCTACACTCATTAAAAGTATGCTAATAAGGCTATTCAGTCTGTACTTGAATTGTTAAAATCTGTATTAGAGAAGAATATTAAAATGGAACAAGAACTACACAAAGTAGAAAACAAACTAATTTAAGGACACATTAAGAGTTCCAACTGATATTTTACATCATGAGCAGCAGGTCCCAGTTGTATGCATTCATTAATCTTGTCCCTTCCTTGAAATGTATAGCTTGATGTTTTACTTTTCTTAAAAGTAACCAGAGCTAAAATCAGTCACAGAGATAAATGACAGAAATGTAAGAGTGGAAGTTCTGGGGCTTGGACATTAATGTTTTATTAAGGCTTTGAGACAGTACTTGTGACAGAATTAGGCAAACACAGGTGACAAATACAAGCATGAAGAAAAGAGTCTTTATGGTTAAAAGGTCTAATATGTAGGAGTTTTTTACTGAACTAGAACAAAGATTTATTTCCTTCCCATTCCCAAAGAAAAGCAACTCAGTTTTCATCTCCTGGACTCATATATATAAGTTGATGAAGCACTGTCACACTCAAAAACTCTTCCTTTTGGCAAAAAAATCTCTTGCTTTTAACCAAACAAGGGAATAAAAAAGTTTTCCTTGGGTCCATAGCATTTATTAGTTTGCAAATGACACAGAACACAAAATATGAAGGATATGCAGTTCATAACACCTCCAAAGGACATAGAAATAGTAGGCTAATAAGGGTGGGAGCTTGTAAGAGCTATGCCTACTCCACAAACAAATGTGATGTTTTCAGATCTGTCAGCAGCATTTAGTAACAGAGATACAGATTTTCTGTAAATGCAAGCAGAGAGAGACTGACAATTCATCTACATACAGAGTTGTGGTGATTTGACTGAGGGCTTGACTGCAGATGGAATTATTCAAGAATTAAAGCAGCATCCTTACTGAATAACTGTCTCATGCAGACATGTTTGTTCCAGAATACAAACTAGAATAAGGTAATTATGTATGTGATAAGCTTCTATATGTAGAATAATTTTGTAGGGCTGTGACAATTAGATTCAGATCCTGCTTCAGCCTGAAACAGTTTTCAAGTCATTTCTTAACCATGAATTTTTGAAAATTTCTTCATTCAAAATTCTGAGAATCCCTTCTAGGATTTTTTTTCCTGTTGAAACTAATTTGTCTTAGTTTGACTGAGAACAGGTTTTAAATACATGAGATCACTGTAGATTTCCTGTACTTTTCTTATAAATTTCATGTAATCCAGAGTCTTACCTGGGCTCAAGACTCTGAAATCTGGATTTATGTGTGGCTTGAACTCATGTCCTATCATTCTAGGGATATTCTGACTTGACAGTCTTCCAGTATCAGTTCCACAGTTCCCTAGAGTGAGGATTTCTGGCCCTTCTGTTTACTTATTCCCACATTCCTTCTCTGTATAAGACAGCACACGTTCCAGCTGCCTGTGCATCAGCAGTCTCTGGTCAGATGTCTCTATGAAGTGCTAGGAGGATGGAGAGTCACACGAGTTCCAATTGCCTTCTTGTGTGAATAGAGCAGGAAGCACCATTTCAGGAGGAACATCCACAACTGTGGTCTGCAAAAGTTTGTACAAGAAACTGCAAAAGATATGATAAAATAAATTACTAGTCTTTAGCTTGAAAGAACTAAAAATTTCAGTATCAAATCCTGGATGATAAAGAGACCAAAGCAGATCTAAAATGTATCTATTTCCTATCTCTGCTGAAAGGACTCCTTCCTCACCTCTCAATCAGCATGGAAGCTGCAGTGAAAAGTCTTTAACAACACTGTAAATTTTAGGACATAAAATGATTGGTCCAAAGCAGAACTAAACCAATTGACCTATACATTAGATGGTTTTCTGGAATGTGACTCACAGAATCATTGTTTATGGTGTGCCACAATATGAAATAACTTCATGAGGGAAGAAGACATTCTATTTCCTCAGCACTACTCTTCTTATATCATAACCCCTAGTCCACCAAGTTAAAGTGGGCCCAGATGGCTGCAAATCAATGTTCTTAAAACCAGCTTATTATTTCTAGCTATACTTGAGTGGATTACTTAAAAATTTTAAAAAATCAAAGCTGGAATTATAGTACGAATGTGTATTTACTTCATACGCTTCCACTGTATAACTTTGTCTTGCTGCTATACTGCTAAATATGGTTTCAATAGTGCTATCCTTATGGCATAATCTATGCCGTGTCACAGTGGGTTAAAATAAATCTTAAATTAAGAAGTTCCTTAGTGTCTTGAACCAGTGGTCTTTCCCTTTTCAGAAGGGAAAAATGGAGATAATGTCATTAGTAAAATACAAACACAATTTTAATATTTCTCCACTACTAATTGTTAATGCTTAAGAATTTTTTAAAGAGGAAAAAGTCAAGACATCTGAAGATTCTGTGCAGGTCAAGCATAGCTTGTTCTGTAGAGTCCCCTCCTATAACTAATCTGCTAAGCAGACAGCAGCAATGGAAAATCCTTTTAGTACAGGTGCTGTCCAGCTACAGAATTGCAAAACCTTAGGTATAGGGATTAGCATTATTTTAGGAATGATGGAGGGAAGCCTGCATCCAAGGCTTTGCTAATCTGAAAGAGTAGTAATGTGTCAGGCTTTTAGTCTGATCCTCTTGTGCAATAGTCACATCTGACAGTATTTTGGGTTTAGATGTCTTAAATCTACAATAATTACTAGTCTGTCTGTGAGTTAGTAAACTGGCCTGAAACAGCTTTTGGACAAGTGAATGATCAGAGACGAAATAAAGAAATACTAATTTTGTAAAATTATCAACTTTTGGCCTTGAAAGCTGCTTAGTAGTAGAAGGACTTTTTCTGTCTTTCAAAGGATAAAAACCTCTTGTTCTTTCATTGCTTTGTTGGGGCTTTGTATCTTAGGTAGGTCTGAGACAAACACCCAGAATACTGTAGAGCACGAGGGGAAACAACAGGGGTTTTTTCTTGGATGACCTATGTCAAGAAATGTTTTAAGACTTGTAATGCAGATTGAACCAGCACCTCTCATTCAGCAAAAAAACTGAGAACTGTAAAAGAGAAAGAGAGAAGTGAGGAAACAGGGATGAAATCCTTTTGTTCTCTGATGCTGAGCCACAGATGACTGAGCAGAATTGATGGCAACAGGAGGATTGCCATACTGCCCCACTAACTCAAGTGGCTGAACCATGCTCTAACATCTCTGGGTGCCTGTGGGCAGCACTTCACACTCACAGCCGTGCAGCCACTGACTGATGTGGAACAAGTCCATAAACTTTGGAGGGAACGTCTATTCCTGCTTCTCACTAATTCCCACTCAACTCTCCACTACCTCTACTAGTGAGACTGTGTTGCTGGTTATTAGTGTTCCTTTAACACATACCTTTTCAATTTTGTCATTTACTACTGGCAGAAGGGATTCTTGTAATGTTTTTCATTACAGTATTTGGTATTTCAATACATCTTAATTATTAATAAATTGGTTTAATTCTAAAATATGTTAAGGTAAAAGTCCATGGGAAAAAATGAAGGGTCATGAAGTTATATCAGAAAGCTTATATAATGTCCAGATTATTTTATAATGTTAGGAAAAAAACCCAGTAAATAAACAGTATGCTACAAGAGCACAATACATTCCCTTCTTATTCCTTCATACAGGTTACCACTAATTGTGGAGATGGGGCACGCAGCCCTGCAAGGTTTACACATCCTTTTTCAGTGGTGGCAGATGCTTTCTCCTTGCCAGGACTGAACATTTTCTTAATTTTGACTCTGCATCCAATTTCCAGCTGTATGGATGCAGCACTTCAAAATACAAATTACTCTACATGTCATCATCCTAGCATTATTGGCAGCAACAGTTTTCCCTCAAAAACACTATTCCCTCAAAACCACTTTCTTTTACTGTTCTGTAACTGTGTAGTTAAGCTTTGTGCTGTATGCTCCCAGTAGATTTGACTCTGTAAAAGAGTGATAAGACACACTGTTATTCAGAGTCACATCCTGTCCTTATAAATTAAAGAATTGACCTAAGGACACTGCACCTTCATGTTGAAAGGTGCTCAGTGCCTTTGCAGTCAAATAAGACCTGCATAATAATTAAATAATACCTTTTAGATATCACATATACAAGTGCTATTGATTGAGATAATGGACTTAACAAAGCTGGCACGGTCTCAGAATTATTATTTCAGATATCTTGAAAACATTCTCTGTGGATAGACCACATTTATAGCTTCTTCACAAATCACTGCCACATCACCAGTGTTTGCCTTCTACCAGCAAAGTGCTTAGTTAAATGCAGAAGTCAAGAAAACCAAATTCTGCATAGCAAAAATTTGATTTTATATATCAATATGAATATACACAAAACTTTTAAAGACAAAACTTACTTCTGGACAAGTGTTCCATGAACTGAAAACTGGAACAACATTTTTCCATTAAAAATTGTCTTTGAATAAAATTGACACTTGAGGGTAGGTGGTTATTTTGTTTTGGTTAGGAAAACCAAGGTCAGTTAAGAAATAAATATATTAAAAATCCCTTAAATCTGAAAGATTTTCATACTAACCATAAACTCTAATAATAGTTGCATTCTCTTAGGAGGAACAACTGGCACGTTGATTGTATCATGTCTGCTTGACTTGGGTTTGCAGTACCTCTATGAGTTCAAGAGAAGAAAATGACTATTCCACTCTGTTCCAGGCTGCAGCTAGACTTTGTAGTAAAATGAGCCTGTTAAGGCCAAGTTCCAACTCAGCCAAGTGATTTTTAGCTCATAACAGAACTGCTCAGGCTAAAATTCTCTTTTCTTGGAGTATTTTTTTTAAGATACATTAAAAGAAAAGGGGATGTTTATGTTAAAGCTCTGTGACTATTCTAGGAAAATAATTGAGACAGAAATCCTCTGCTCATGGAACAAGTGTACTGTTAACAGGAGCACCCTTCACTGGATGGGCTTTTTAATGATACTCTCCCCTTCCCACGTCCCCCCAAAAAACCTCCAACACTGGAAATCACCTTGTGGCTACCACAGGGTAAAGATGGCACCTGGTTCTGACTTGCAATATTCTTTTGATAAGACAGAAGCTTTTGCACTACTGTCAGGAAGCAGCAAGGGCAGCTGCTCTGACAGGGAATAGGGAACCAAGGACAATGTCACCAGGGCAGGGTCCTGGCAGTGCCAGTGAGGAGGCAGGGCAGGACCACAGACAGCAGCTGACATTCAACCAAGAGTTCAGACAACTGGACAAGTTTGTGGTGATGAGGCAGACCCAAGGTCAAGCTGGCAGTCTATCTGCAAGCCAGGATCACACCCAGTGAGTCCAGCTGGGATCACGACCTCTAAGCAGGTTTGTGGTGACAAAGTGAGGCCAAGGCCATCAGTCCATGGCTCAGGCTCAGGTCCGGGGGGCTCATGACCATGGTCATGCCCAGGCAGGGACTGAGGAAGCTCCAGAGCCTGTGGACAGCAGCTGGGGAAGCCCTCAGGTGAAGTTTTTGAGCTGCGAGAGCCCTGACAACTACAGAGTAGAGTACTGTCACCAACTCATGTCATGTGAGCCATTTAAAACGCCTTGGAGATGCTAAGAATTTTACCTTGTGATGTTTGAAGACTTCCTAGAGATAAAACAGTTATCCCAGAGTTGTCATGTTTCTTACAGAAAGTGTTAGAGTTTTATCATTCCTGTGTATTATTCAAATCTGTCATACTGTTTCCATTTAAACCTAAGTTATTTTGCCAGTGAAAGAAGAGTGGAAAATGAAAATCACTAACCTGTAGAGATAGATGTATAATTCTGCATATGCCCAGAACCCAAAATTTAAGAAAATCATCCCAGGGGCCTCTCTTTACTAAAGTTTCTCTGCAACAACAGGGAAAAAAAAAAAAAAAAAAACAGGCAGGTCTTAGCTCATACAGTTCATGCAGAACAAGCCTAATGACTGACATATAGACACTTATCTGAAGATAATAATTAGTCTTACTGCAGAAGTGTGTGAATTTTGTGCTGCTCATAGAGTCTCAATTTGGACTCATTCTAAGGTTATTCACTAGAGGAAAATTATGGTGTATAATCGGCTTTCTGCTTATAGTGAATTTTTAAGGCAGTTAGTATTGGCTTATTTTGTGTAAATAAACAAGAATTGAGAAATGTAAGGCTAGGTAGAGGTCAGATTTTGTCACTTAGGGTCTATTCCTAAAAGGCCTCTTCTTGCAAATAGTACCTCATACAGAATGCACAAAAGTGAAAGTTTTTGTCAATTAAGTTTGTTTAAATGGCATTACGGGGGATAAGCCTCAACTGTTTCAGAAAGTGTTATCCTAGTGTTCAGAGACCTTGTACTTAGGCAGTCAGCCAGAATCTATCACCATGGATTCACAACAATCAAGGCCTTGACAAGTTTTATGTCTAAAGAAAACCAGTTAGTCAATTAATGGTTAAAGACTTCAAAACATCTTTTTGTTAGTATGACACTGATTCAAAAGATAAAAGACTAAGGAAATCTTTTCAATAGTTTTCTGTTCTTTTCCCCAGATCTTCTGAGGAGGAGGAATGACAAAAAAAATCCAACCACAAATCCTGCTAGAATGCATAATAGTTAACTAGTAGCCAATCGTTTAGAGTAACACTTCCATTAGCAATTGGTACATTTCCTCTAAAACAGAAAGAAACTTTCAATGGATTTTACGGTTTCAGACTTCAGTCTTTTCTTTAATTGGATGTGGCCATTTAATTTTGAATGAAATAGTTTTTCTTTTATTGCATTCTGATGCATGCCAGCTTTGACTGAGAAAGCCAGCAACATAATGCTCATATGGCACATTAAGAGTGGCTTTGCACTTCAGAGACCCTAAATTCTACAAAATTTGTTCATTAAAAGGCTTGACTACAGCAGGCTCAATAATTGAAGGAGGCACAATTGCTTTTTTGCAAAACCTATTTTTGAACTCTATGAAGGGAGAAAATAACAAATTATCTGCCCCAATTTCTCTTCATATTCTTTATCTAGCTCAATCAAACCTGGCTGCACTTACTGCGGAGCTCCTCAATGAAATTCTGTGGCCCCAGTAATAAAATCAGACTGCATCATCACAGAGATTTTGCTCATCCTGAAATCTAACAAGATATCTTTCAGGAATCTATATTTCCTCAGAAAACACAAGGTTTTCTAAAGCTGCTGAGAACTCACTGCTCTAAATGCCATTGAGCAGACTCTAAATATTACACAGAGGCTCACAATTGTCATAATGCAAGTATGTGCATACCCACTGCCTTGTAGATTTTATTTGTTTGTGACTTTGACCCTTCTCAGCAGCCATTTGGATGCCTTCTAGAACAGCCACATATTTAAGATGTGCCAGTTCTTAGGAATCTCTCAAAGAAAATGTGCATCCAATACATGCCTGCACAACTCTGCTGGCATCAGCAAGTTTTTCATGAACATAAATTGTTTGCTGAAGGAAAATTCAATGCTTTCTCTTAGTGGCCTAAGTTTGGGAAATTACCCCTATTAGGATTAGTGTTCTAACAGAAAAATGCTAGCACATCACTGGACTCCGTTTTCACTGAAATTCTGCAATCCAAGTCCTGAAGTCCTCATTAGCAGTGATAGCTTCCCAAACACCAGTTTTCTTGGTACCCAAGAGATCCAGCCATGTAGATGACACTGATTATACAGTTTAGATATTCAAATGCAGTGAGTGCATCTGCAGACCTTGCCGTAGCTTTAAGAATATTCTATGTACAAGTATAAGATCCAAAGCCAGGGAAATAATGTATTCTCCTATGTGAGTTTCAACACCAGTTTGGAGAATTCTTTGGCCTAAAGCTGCCCAGGGTCCTTCTACTGAAGACCAAATTTTATTTTTCAAATTATTATTTTCAGGTTAGTTTCCTTCTTTTAACAGTCAACAAACCTGCAGTGAAACCAATTCTCCAGTGGTAAAATACTGCAAAGGTTTTCCTCTCTTCCACTCAGAGAATCAAATTCTGTTCCTTAATTGCATCCATCTGAATAATTTTAAACCCATCTTTTACTTTTTTTCCTGTCCAACTTCAATAATTGTTATACTTGAAGGTACCTGCAGAGAAGATTGATGAGTCATCTTCCAGCAGCCATCAACTTTTAGAACGTATAAATTGTTTATTCAAGGTTCAGTCACAGAGATCAAATAGTCTCTTCACTCATATCACAGTAGCAGCTTTATCAGTAAGGCAGACACATACGCGTTCCACAGTTTCCACCACTTTCAGAAAAACAACCTCAAAGCACCAACCAGGATTCATTATTTTTATTTAAATAGATTCCCCAAACATCACAGAGTCTAACAAATGGTAAAGGGCAGACTGGGGACAGCTTGTATGGGAATTAAGAAATTACATGTCCTTAGTGCTTTTTCCCTTATTAATACAGACAGCAGTTACTAAAGTTCAAGGCACTGAATTCAGCTATGCAGGTTAAAGGTGTCTTTCTCCACAAAAACTACTATCAACCTGGCTGATAGCCTCTCCACCTCATAGCACTAGCAAGGGATTTCTTCTGTGCATAAATTACTCTAAATTAACCATCCCTGGCAGGTTGGAGGTAAAATTATATATTTTTAGTGAAGACAGCAGCTGGGATTTTCAAGGGCATTTTTCTTTTTGTTTCGACAGGAATAGCAGTGAAAGAATGTCCACCCTGAAAAATTCTGCCCTTGCATTTTCATTTGGCTAGAAACCAAATTGCTTTTAAAAGGTGCAGCTCATCAAGAGAGGGAGCCTTTGTTTTGTTTAATTTCAAAGTTATAAAATATAAAACTGTGAAACTGCAGTAAAAACATTTCAGCCAACTTAAGTAGGGATGCAATATATTACCAAATGTTTCCTGAAGCAATGAAGATTCAAAGTATGGTTTCCTCTTTTTGCCTTTTCTTTTTGTCACAGCAATTAAATTATTCTTTTGTGAAAAAAAAAAACTTATGCATCCCTGTATTTTCAAGGATATGTTTTCATTAACTCAGGTCTACAGCTATTTAGAAAACAGGAGAAAGTATTTATCACTGTTTTAATTTGATTAGTTGAAATGTTGCTGGAAAAATCATCTTTTCTTCATGTGAAACCTTTTCATTAATTTCACAAATGTCAGCAGGGACTGGTTCTGCTGAAAGTCAGGGGTGGAAGATCTATGCCCAGCAGCCACAATGTATTGGAAAACGAAATCAGCTCAGTAAATCTGTCCCCAAACAGAACCAGACAGAACTGAGTTGCAACCATTAGAGTTGTTTCCTCTTTCCAAATCCAGAGCATGAACTCTCCTGAAGTGTCCCCTTTTCAGAATGCTTCATGCATCGACCATTAAAAACAAACAAGCAAATGAGAAAAAAAGCCTGGCTTTTCAAAATGTCTGACACTGACCATCCAGAAAAGCCAAGTCATTAATCATTTGTAGGAAATTTTGACTGTGGCCATTGCTGCAACACATTAGGAAACCTTGAGTACTCTAGGCCTGTATATAGGTGTATATGTATACATATACATGAGTAAAGTTCCTCTCGGGGTTCCCACTTCTTCATCTGCCAGCTGAAATACTTTGAGGTGAGAGGGGAGTTTTGCTAAGGGAAAAATGTTCACAAATCTCCTATAAAGTTCACAGTCACATTTGACCATATTATAACCCAGCACAATTCACATGTAAATGAACTTGAGATGTTTCCATGAAATCCACTGAGAACCAGCTTGGGGGGATTTAAAATAAAAGGGAGAATAAAAGAACTAAAAGAAATTCCATTCTATTACAACGAAATACCCAACTTAAGCTAATTATTTAAGCATGCTCTTCAAATGAAATATAAAAACTTTCATTAAAACTGAGCACATGAACCAAGACTTAATCAACTGTAGTTATCAAATTCAGCTCGTGGTAAGCCACAAGCTCTGAAAGGCCCCATTTGACTGACAAATGCAGCATTTTTTAAATTTGGACAATAAAAATAGCAGTATCATTTAATGTGAAATGTGAAAAAATATTGCAACAGTCACCCTTGCTCCAAAGCTGAGAGTTTGGCCCTGGTCCTCCTCTCACTGAGACTGTGAGCATGGTCTCACCAGTACATCTGATTTACATGGTGTGCCTTTTTGTATACAAAATCTTAGCACACAGCAATCTCTGATGGCTGATTACCACCCCTCCCTCTCTCCTTCTTTCCTTTATAACTGGGTTTATAATGAAAACGTTGACACAGCCTTAACTATGGCAACATTAGCATTTGCCATTATAATTAACAGATTTTTTTTTTTTGCTTTGTGATTTACATGCATATGTTCTTCCTAGTGCAGTAATTACAGATGGTATAGATTGTAACATATACTATCCCTGAACAACAAATACATTCTTTTTGGAGCATGTCTCTGATAAATTTTACTTAAATATAAAAGGTAATAGGCAGAAAATGTAGTTTGCTTACAAGTTTCCTTTATGGTTGTTTGACTGTCACTTTTCTGCAGATTTATGATAATCATTCTTGCAACAAAAACGTTTACTTCACTGTCTAAATAATAAGGTAATTTGTTACAGCTAATTACTCAAGTGCTTCCTTAATCTCAATTAAAAGATTCAGGCTGATTTTCTACATTTCTGCAGCAGTACGTTCCAGAATATCTTGTTAATGTATTCCCAATCACATATTTGTTAAGGAATGCATGGTCCATGCAAAACTGAAATGCTAAAATACATAGCTGCAATCTTAAACAATGATTTATTGTGACATGGGATGTGGGACATTTCCACAGCTTTTGTGATTGCAGTAATGAAGCTGTAAACCAAATAGCATGAAATGAAGCAAGGCCTTACAATTTAATCAGCTCGTAAACAGATCTACTGCATCAAGCAAATGACATTATTATCCATCCGAAGTAAATCATGCTAATCTCAGGAGATAAAATCAACATCATTAATGGTCACATGTCATATTCATCAACACTAAACCATCCCTTTTGACAGATTAATCCTAACTACAGCTCCCACGATGTATGGTAATAGGGCTTGTAGCATACATTTCATTCAGCAGTAAGGCTAACCAGCACTCTTAGTCTGCTATTACAAATAATTTTTTTTTTGATTTACATATTTTAAAATGCATTTAAGGTGAGGTACCATTAAAAATCCTGTCACTATCACATATTTCTTCCTCACATTCTCAGCCTAAATTAATAGAAACTAGAAACTAAACACTGTATGCCATATAAATACTTTCTTTAACACACTGTTAGTGGTAATTAAAGAGTTCTGCCTGTGTTTTTCATTCAGCAATGAAAATATTCACCCTTTTTAATAGGGTTTAAAGAACTATTGATACTATTATTCTAATATCTCATTTGCAGCGTACCAGAGCATAGTGGCCCTGGACATGGATCAGGGCTCAGTCAAGCCAAGTAGAATCCTGAAGACTTTATTATCTACTATCCCATCATTAATACAGCATCAAAAGCCAAAGATGCATTTATGATATTTACTTTTCATTGCAGTTTACTGTGTCCTGCAGACTGGTTGTGTATTTCTGCCCTGACTCCAGCTCCTGCGTACTGCCTATTTGTTCCAAACACAAAATATATTTATTTATCAGGGAACTGACCCTGTATGAATGCTTTTGAAAAGTGTCCACTATTCAAAGTGTCACTTTCCTTGAACAGGCACTGAATTATATTGACAGGCACATTATCAAGGGCTGCTGACTGACAGAATGAATGACTGCAGCTCCACGCCGCATTGCCAGTCATTGACTGAGTGAGTGCAAAAATTATCTACAACCTTTGGAGATCTAAAGGACTCTGAACTATGGTTAGAAAAGAAGATACATGCAAGTGATTTACTTGCACAGCATTTATCAACTTAGTACAAACATCTCAACTATTGCCCAAACTACTTCACTAATGTAGTAATTCATTAATGGTTTATTCTCTTTCCTGAAACTATTTTTTTAACATCCCTTTTATGCAATTATTAATGTCACGTTATTTAATATGTGTTTATGTTTCACCAGGGAAATGGTTGTGGTAATAATTTTAAAATAAACCACTGCCCCCTGCATTTGTTTTTAGGCCAGTGTGGGTTAAGATGCATCTTAGTATGATTATAAGGGCAAGGCAAAAACAATATTAGAGATTGCCTGTGGCTGACATGCAGCAATCAGTAAGTCAGGTTAAGAGAGAAGGCAGAATGCTTCCTGGACTGTGATGGGGTTTTAGGAAAACACTAAACTGACCATAAAAGCATTTCATTTATTCGCCAAAATAATTTGTTCGCCAGAGGTATTTTTGATTGACATAATAGCAGCTTGAAGAAATAGACAAAAAGATTCTATCTTACCTGTTGACTAGAAAAAAAAAGAGTAATAAAATGTTTCAATAAGTGCATTAATTTCAAAACCTCAAAGCACTAATGTCAAATTTACTGGAATCCACGGACCTTTAAACTGCTTTTAAAGATTTTATGACTTAGATTGTCACATTACGTACCAAGAATCCTTAAGAAATGTTTTTTACCATCTATGGCGTGTTTTTAATGTTGAGGTTGTGAAGACCTTCCTTTTTCTGCCACTGTCCTTTTTACTCTCACTGCTCCAATACTTGAAGCTCTACATAACTAATTAGTTAATCTTTGATGAGCTGCAGATATCTGTGGCGCTTAGCAGTGATTATGGTTAGAGGACTAAAAGAATCACCGATGAGGAGGAACAAAAAACCCCACCCTTCTTACAGAATTTCTGTGCTATTGCATAACATAGTGAGAGCATGGTGTCCTTGAGCTCATACTCCTCCAAACTGTGTCCTAGAACCTCCAGACATGTCTGCTCTTCAAAGGTTTACCAGTAAAGCCAAGATAAAAGCCATCTGTATATCAAGGGGTATGGTTCAGGTAAGCAAAAGACAGAAACCTGTTTCTCAAGCAGTGCAAGAAAAACTGGCAACAGAATTTTCTGGTGGTCTAAGTGCATCAGAGTAGCAGTTTTGTCAGCACAGCTATGGTAGACTGAATGCAGAATAAAAAGTAGTCCCAATAGAGCCGTGAGACCAAAATTTTCCTGTGTAGACCAAGTCCTATGAAGAAATGTCATGAGCAAAAATAATTATGATCTGAAAAGAAAAAGGATAGATTGTCTCACGTTGATCTGCAAGAAATGATGGAACAAAAGCATACAGCAGGCAAAAGACAGCAAGGATGCCTCTAACAGCTCACTTATGTGCATTTTAGGAGTATGGATTAGGATCACCATTAAAATAATGATAGTCCCATGGGACTAGCAGATAATGAAGAGTAAAATAATGTATTATTCTAACGTTTGGTTATCTCAGTTTAGTAACTATATGAAAAAAAACTTTCTTGAGAATTTTGTATAAGGTATTTAGCAGTAGGACTCCCATAGTAGTACTATGTGTAGTAATAAAATACCACGCCAGCTTAACTTTTTTTATCAGACTGTATTAAAAATACCATTAACTAATGATATAATTACAGAGAACTTGTTAATCCATTTGTTTCATTTTTGAAATACAGCTCTAATAGGAAGATGTGCTTGTTTTTTAATCCTGATAATAGTCTATCAGTTTAAAGAGCTACACATTGAACTTATACAGATAACTGTTTAGTCTCAAAATGATAAAACATGTCAAGATATAAAGATCATTTTATTGCTTGAAAAGAAGTCATGGCTTAAAATATTGTACATCAGTTCCATGCACATGATTCCTACAATCAATCATCCAAAATAAACTCTATTTTTAGGCATTTAATTGAAAGCAGAAAAGCTAAAACCCTGCTCCAAAAACCCATGGGAAAAAATATTAAGAACAGAAAATATCTTAATTTTTATGTATATATGTCTTTTCCTGGTTTAAGTTCAGTGCAAATTAAGTCAATCTATTAAGCAACAAACTGCAGAACAAAGTTTTAATGCTAGTAATATTACCAATTACAAGCCAATACTATTACCTGAAGAAATGCACAACTGATTACCAAGGAGATGACTGTTAAATAGTTGAGAATAATGAAGCTGCCTAGAAGATGTGGTGTACCTAGCACTGACTGATAAAGAAGGCTGCATTCTCCTGCATGTAAATGTATTCTGAAGGGCATTCAAGTAACATACAGTGAAGTTAGCATTTTACTGCCATGATGTACTGGTGGAAATGTTGGTTGGATATGCAGTGGTGGAAATTTAAGTCCCAAATTTCTCCCCAATATTTGAATTTGTCTCACATTTGTAGTAAGTAGCGAAAAAAAAAATTAATTGCTTTCTCTTTAACTAGCATGAAATAAGTTGAAATGCAGAATACTTTGAAAAGTCAATGTAAAGGATCCAGGTCGAAGCATTACTTAGAATATATGAAAGATTTATATTATTATAAAACAATGAAAAAAAGCACTAAGAAGCCACAAGAATTAGCATAAGCTAGATATACAGAGCTCAGTTTGGGACATCATTAAGGCAGTGACAGCCTCCACCCCCTCAGTGGAATATACCTCAAATATGTATTTAGTGGCATGGCAGCATTAGTTAAATAAAGGTACCAAGGCAAGAGAGACCTTAGGAACACAGCAAAGAACTCCTGACAGCTGCTTTTCCTTTCAGCACTTGGCTTGTAAGGCATAGTATGTTTATGCACCTATGCAGTGGCAAATTAGTGCCTGCTTTATGATCCACATATTTCCCTCAAACCAGCTTCTCCTGATGAGTAATCCACATTGCCCCTGTCTGGGTCAGGTAGATGAAAACCCTAACTTTATAGGTGACACCTTCATTTTCATCCCAGCTGACCGTAGAGCTTCTAATTTAGAGAGACAAAGGTTATTACGTTTGGTAGGAAGAGGAGCAGTACCAGGTCTGCAAGCTTAAATCTAAGGAAATGAGAAAACAATTTTTTATACTCACTGTATATAAACATACCAAATACACACAGCTCATCAGCAAGAAAAATTAGCTCCTTTAATTTCTCATCCGCAAACTGAACAGTGACAGAAGCATGGACTTCAGCATACAATCTATCAGCTTTAATTCTCTCATGTTGAAAGAGAGAAATCCAGACTGAAGAGTAAAAAAATACATCCTTTGTTAAACCTGTATTACAAAAAGATATAAAACTACAAAAAATTTTGTATTGCACTCTTGACTTCAAAGTCTCCTTTCAAAGTTTTCTGTCTCCTAGAACACTGTCAAAGATAAATCATACAAGCATAGGAATGCTTGCAGTTAATTTAAGGCTCAGAAAAGACAACAAGATAGAAAAAACCTCAGATTTTTGTACTCTTGACAATCTTTGCCATAAGGTTAGTTAATTTTGATTTTTTTTATTTTAGAAAAATCACTTGGAAAAGGCCTATTTGTGCTCCTTCATTTTCCTCCATGCCAAATCCTACGCCAGAGGAGAAAACCAGTTTATTATCGCATCTTCATACACACAGAAGATTATGAAAGCATGTTGATCCAGTTCTTAGCTGTTGGCAGTGGAGCTGGAAAACAACACCTTTTTGTACTGTTTGGATTATAAATGGGTCTTGAACACACAAACTTGAAAAGAAGGATTGGTTTCAATGGATTAGCCATAGCTATCTTAGAAACACTTGAGCTTATATGGACCTTGTGAAAAGCAATCACCAAAACAACACTTTCATAATCAAAAAAATTTTATATATATGTGATGCATGCTCCTTTTAGCAGCTTAGTTAACTTTCAGTTCTATGTAATACTCAGAGGGAGCTTGAGTATTCAGGGTCTGCATTCTTAACTGAATCCCAGTGGGAAGATCAGATAGCATCTGGCCTTTGTGAATCAACATAGAGTGGCTGCTGGGAAGTAAAGGGTAGTCCTCTAGTCTTGTATTGTAGTCCACAGTCATAATACATGTGTGACCAGAATTCTTCCTGGCTTCACCTGAAGCAGGTAATGCAGTGGCATTGGCTTGTCAGTCTTTCAACCAATCTAGTGAACTCGGCAAACACAGAAGTGTTCATTAAGTGCCATCTCAGATCTTGGGAGTCCTTGGGAAACAACGTCTGAGCCACCAGTGTTAACTCATCACAAAGTTTCTGAGGTAGTGCATCTCCTCCATATCCCTACCCATCCCCTGCCATAGAGGCATTCCACCTCTATGGAAAGACCTAGCCTACGACCCAACCAAAACCAGCTCAGTCTGACTTGCAGATGCCAGTGCCTTCAGCTTTGGTTGGGATATAAAGAAGTCATTCCCTCATAAATAGAAAACATTTTGACTAAAAGCTGTCAAATTGCAGCCAGTAGCAAAGTCCACCAGGCTTTATTCACTGTCATTTTGTAGAGGGAAAGAAAAAAGCCTTCAAGATCATATGAGTCATGGGATCGGGTTTCCAGAGGGCTCTTTGGGATTCTTTTCAACCAAGAGTTTTCTAACACTGTTAGAGCAGGGGCTGTGTGAACCTCAGCAATTTTGACTGTCATGCTATTTTTCAGTTCCAGCTTTCATCACTTTGTGCCTTTTGGGTCTAACTTTGCCTCCACTTAAGTGGTTGTCAATGTAGAATAAATCACATGAAGAATACTTAGGGCCATGTTCTTTGCCCAGCCCACATAATAGAGGAAGGAACTAAATCCTCAGAAACAAAGGGTATACTCTCCTCAGTATGACTATTGAAATGCTGGAGAACTAAATGCTACACTGAAGATGAGAAATAGTCATTTTCTCTAGTATGTACTAGACTCAAATCTGACAGGACTTGCAGACCACTGCTGCTTTTTTAGAAAGTTGGGAAAAAAAAACCTGTGTCTTTTGAGCACAATGCATGAGTAGAACAGAGTAATAAAGAATGTATTGCACAATGCATGGGTAGCTGCAGCACAAATATATTGTGATGGGTTTAGGAGACAGAGGGGCGTCCAGAGCTGGACCTGGAACAGTCAAGCCAGTGATTCATGGCTTTCAGTAGTGAGGCCAATGATTCTTGAATTCCAGCCTCTGTAACCATGCCTTGCCATTCATTCTTTTTCAAATGCAAAATATTGCATTCTTTCTCTAAGAGACACATGCTAAAGGACACTGGGACTTGTTAACAAACTGAAAAGTTAAGCACTTCTTTACATTTTAGGGCAGCAGACAAATTGGGATCTTAAAATACATTTTTTTGAAGAAAAAAATCATGGCCTGATTCTGACTTACTCTTGCATAGGAAGCTCATGTAAGTGCGAAGACTCTAGAGAGGAGCCAGCTTCACAGTAGGAAAAGCTTATTTTGTTATTATGAGCAGCCTGAGGTGTGCTGATCATTTTACTCCTGGTATTTTGCCATCTCTTAACAAGCATTGCCACAAAATGACTCATGAAAAGGGGTTTTTGAATGGAGCTCAGTCATTTTGGCACACATTCCAACTCTGATCATAGGGAAACCATTTACTTTTCCAATTACGTGGTCAAGGCACAACCCCAAGTACTGCAGATTCTTCTCTTCCCATGTTAAACTAGCAGAAATGGCCAACTAATAAACAGAAGAAAGTGAGTGTTTGGTGAACTTTATAGTCAGAAACTGTACACAAAAGTCTTCAGGCCATCAATTTCCATTCATTATTTACATGCTGCTCTTGAAGACGCTTCTCGGAATCAGTTTCCAGAAATGTATTTCAGCAACATATACAAAAATTATAGCTCCTCTTTTCAATAGCTGTCTTTAGAAGTGACATGTAACTGACCTGTCAGCTCCCATCCTTCACCTGGTGGTGGTTTAAATCAACTCTACAGAGGAAATCAATCTGATGTAAAGTTGAGTTAGACCTTTGCTAGACAAATCTCATTAAAACAGAAGCCTTAAACAAACACAAGGCTTTGTCACTTACACACTTGTTCTTCAGATCTAATCCACACAATGGTCTGTTGACCATGAACTCTTCGCCCCTGTGGGAACTGAGAGTGATCTCCTTTACACTTCTTAATTTCAGAACATTGCTTTCATCCCTTCTTTCCCCCTTGGTTCCTCTCTCCCTCTGATCACAGAAATCATCTCAGTAACTCTTACTCAACACTGGAAAGCATTCCAGCATTTCACAGAGCCTCACATCCATTACTGTTTACAGGGCTGTATCCAACAGCGAGTACTGCGCTGATCCGTGAGTCACTGAAGTCAGAAGAGATTTTGCCATAGACGATAATGAGCAAATTTTGCAGAAAATTTTGTATTACATCCAGGTGTATTTTTTTTATTAAAGGTATTTTTCACTTAATCTAAATAACAGGGCATCAGTATCCAATAGGTATATTCTTTCTAACTTTGTTCAGTGCAAAAAGCTTTTTCATTTACTATACTTTTGGCTCAAGTGCACAAAATTAAGTGGGGCAGTTAAAACCAGGCAAATAATGTACCTGATGATTTACCAGATTTTATTTACATTATTATATAGCTATTAGATGTAATATTGTCTGCTCCTGTCACTCTCTGCAATGTGTTTGATGATTCAGGGAATAAATAAAACCCAGGGTTAGCAAATAAATGAGAGCAGAATTGGCAGCACACCAAGTCTGCTTTATTTGACTGAGAGAGAGATGTGTTACATGGCCTGTTTGTTTAAATTACGCCAAGAGTTGAGATACACCAGGTGTTGTAGACCATGGAATAGAGCCCTTAAAATGTTTTCAAAAACCAGATTTCTGTTTACTGGTTTGCCAGAATACAAACCCAGAAAGTTTACACTGAGAAGTTGAAAGAACAGGACTTTGTGATACCATTTTGTTATTATTTTTATTAATTAAAGAAATGTCTCATATGTGCTAACTATCCAGTCTCCTTGTGTGTCTGTCTCTACACTGGAATATGTAGTATAGGTAATGTTGTAAAATTATTTTAGTGACTACATTAGTGGTTCTGAAAAACCATAAGACAGCTCTTTAACATAGACCAAGCCATACTATCTTTATTCAACTAACCCCTTAAGTTCAGTAAAAAGGAGATGGGTCTGAGAGATTAATCTGTCGGGTTCTTTGCCCCACTGCCTCTTCCATCAGAGACAGCCAGACAGAGTGGGTTAAAACCAAGGAGACCTAGATCTATTCTTTAAGTACGGGTATGAAAGAACAGTGTCACAAAGTGACCTTAGTAAGGAGGATCTAGAAAAAACTACATTTAAAACCTGCTAAGTTTTCCTTAGGATCATACTGAAGATGCATTCAGAGGCTGAGAGCAGAGATGGCTGTACCACCACCTTTGTGCTGCTCTCCACAGTATCCTGCAAGGCAAGCAGAGTGGGGCAGATGAGGGGTCCTCACCCACTTTGCAGTCAGCCAAGGCAGTTCAACCTACCATAGAAGATTGCCTGAAGTAATCCACTTAACTTTGCAGTGCTCTGGGGCCAATAACCTTTGGCAAGGGAAGAGGTTAAACCAGCAGGAGTTTTGTCTTAAGCTAGTAAAGTAATTTCTGCAGCAAATGTGAGACCACAGCCTGAATCGGGTTCAAAACTCACAGAGAGAGAGAGAGAGAGGTGGGGGGAAGAAAGAAAGGGGAAGGAGGAGTAGTGAACAAGGAGGACAGGGGGAGAGAGAAGCAGAGAGGGAGTACTCATTCCCCCTTTAACTCTCTGATCAGTTACCAGCACTCTGAGCAAAAAAGCCTGTACCTGTCTACCAACTAAATAAAGGTTAATGCATGTGAGGCTTCTTTAAGTTTCACCCAGTCATTCTTGTGTTTTAGTATTTTCTTCCCTGCCTTGAATAGAAATAGATTACTTGTTAAAAACCAACTGTAGCAGCAGTGACATGAGTTATCTTCCAACCAAAGTGCATTGTCTCGGATTCAGTTATCTCTGAGACTGCCTTTTTTTTTTTGTATCTTCTAGTGGTTATAACTTACAACTGCCTGGAGTGCTTTTATTGTCCAATTTGAACATCCTGATGGACAAAACATTCCTACTGACTCTCTCTGGAACCCTCTCTCTCTTGAAGCCTGCCGAAGCCCGAGTTTCAGCATGCACAGAACACGCTGCAAGTCTGCTTAATCTCATTTTGCATTTAGCAAGAGGATGTTGGGGTAGTCCCAGAGAAATGCTGAGAGGTTTGTGTTAATCTAATGAAGATAACAATGCCATGCTTACAAGGAAGCATGTACTTTTGTATGCTGGTTAGTGTGGCTGAATAAATAAGGTTATTGTGGAATAAATAAAGAAAGGAGATCCCTAGGATAAATTCCTAGTTCCAGCAAAATTGGACATAAAACTCCAACTGAATGTAGAGGGACCAGAATTTTGTCTCTGTTTTTTTGGGGTTTTTTTGTTCTGTAGTTTATCCATTAATATAGGTGAATGTCATCAGTTCCCAGTCTGTAGAAGAGACAGAGATTACTGTTGTACATAACTTTCCTCAAAATTTTCTTGATAAGAAAGTGAAGAATCCACTAATTTTCCCATTAATATGAGCACAAGTATTAGAACACGGGATGGATTTTACGCACAAAACTAAACTACTGCTTTTCTCACTGCTGAAGTTTTTTTTAAAGCCAATTCTTATGGTCTTGCAAGCAAAATAGATTCAGTAGGTCTGATCTGCCAATACATTACTCAGTTCGTGTGTCAGTACAACTCCATTGATTTTTGTGCTATTATGGCTGAGAAGAAATGAAATAACACAGTGTTGAATCAAACCTATTCAGACTGACTGATGGTCCTGTGCAGAAATCAGATGAATTAAAAAAACAAAATATATTGAGAGGAGATGATGTTCCAGATGTGTTGTAGTGGGAGGAAGGATCACACACTATAACAAATGGGCTGGTTTCTATGATAGAACACCTTTCACAGTGGAGAAATTATGTGAAATGTCAGGACAACATACAGTTTGTTTGAAAGTCTCATCATTGCCTAAAAATAGCCTCTAGCTTATGTTTTTCCTCTTTGAGAACTATTCTGATCCCAATTCTGCATCTCTATTTCCTCACAGAATAAAGTTTTCTAAGTATGTGTTGCACAGGCAGGAAGATTTGTTGCTTTGGGACTTAGGACAAAATCTAATTTTAGTAGGCTCTATGTTTCTGCTAATAGTGGTGAGGCAGAATATCAAATGAGCTGTTTAACTGTGTTAACACGTTTGCACTGGTTACAAGGTTCATTTTCATAATTCTTTAAAAGACTGGCCTTCACCCTAACATCAAAGCAAGCCTTATTCCATTAAGCCCTCAGTTCACCCAAGTTACTAAAAAATGGGGCCTCTGTATATTCTGAAGTTTAGGTCACATTAGCCAGCTGCTTGGTTTGGGTAATCTAAACCAAAACAAGAATATTGCTTTTCTCTAAATATGTTGGAGGCCACAATACTTTGTGGGCTTAAACTGTGTTATATCACTTTAGGACAGAGGTCTCAAACATGAGAAATATGTGCGATAAAATAAGACCAGCATTGGTTTTGACCTAGTTTGAACAAAGGTGCAGAAAAATCAATGAGCCCTGGAGCAGCCTAAATGCTTTGCTAGCCTTTTACTACAACATTACATATTACATGCAAATAATGGCACAAATTTAATACTACTATTCATGTCAAGTGATTTCTTTGAATCTATATTTTATATTTTACAGATCTTGAACAGTAACATTTTTCTTTTTCGTGCAAAGTTGCTCAAGGTTCACTGGAGACTCTTTTAAATTGCTGTTTTCAGAGAAATAACAATGTAAAATGACATTATGATGTATAGCACCCTTCTGAAGACTTGAACCAGTGCAGCAGCAAGTCACTAAAACCTCTGGGAATGAAGCAATCTCCAGGGCACTATTGTCCAATTGTCCTAACTGGATCACTTTTAATTAGTTGCAATTAATTTCAAGTGACAGTCCACTGAAATATCAAATTAAAAAGCACAGGAAAACACAGTGGAATTTGGAAAATATCATTGTTGGATAGTTTCTCTAGTACAGAAGAGAACTGATCTGATTATTGCCTGCCTTAATCAATATAATTTTCATTAATTTGTTTTTACAACAAATATAAAACATGCAATGATGTTGCTAAAGTAGTGACAGAGCTTCAGCACTTAGCCAGCTGACATGCATCAGGCTAACAAGTAGTCCATAGAATTTTTCTATTGAAGAAATCAGTATCTATCAATCTAACAGCTGTCTGTGTTATGGCTAAAATGGTTTAGGATTGTGAGTGCAACAGGTTACCAACACAGGTTACCAACTCTCTACATCTTTGTCCCATTCTGTCCCAATGGGTTGGCATTCCTGCGAGGGACTCGAAAGACCCAAGTTGAGGCAGAGTCCTTCCCAGTAGATTTCAAGAGAAACTGATATTTACCCTCCTGTGAAGGTATGTTAGAAATCCTGCATTTGTTGGTGCTGGAGGCACCCATCTGGGGGATTTTGCTACCAAGACATGAAACTGTACCTACGGCCACTCTAGAATCCAGGCAAGGGTAGCCTCGCAGCAGTTACGTTATCCCTGAGTGCCCTGGAATAAGCAACCTGTAACAAATTCAGCACAGCTTGGGGGTGAAGAACTGCTGGATCTTCTCCTGTCTGATCAGTGCAGTCAGAGCTCTAGAGAGTTCACACAGAGGTTTGCTGTATCCTAAGGCAAGAAGAAATGCATGCCAGAGGAGTGGCTGTCTTTCCTTCTGTGTCTCCTTAGCACTATCAATTGGCACCAATGTGCCTTAGAGATACAGATAGAAGTGGTAGAGATCATATGTACCACACCACAGAGGAGTCACTGAATTAGAACACTGAATTATGCTCTTAAGTGTTTTGATTTTGTAGATATTGACAGGCCATATCTATGACAAATTAAAACACTACATTTCTTGACACTACTAGAGGAAAAATACATCTATGAGGTCAAATGGGACCAAATTTTCAATAAAGTTATTTTAATGTTAATATGTACCTCTACGATTTAAGGGGAAAAACAAACCTTCTCAAGTGAACTTAACATGACTGAAAGCTGAATCCTCATCTGTAAGAACTAAAATCCCAGACTGACAACACAATAACAGGGGAGTGCTCACTATTCTGTGTGCCATGTCCCTTCTATCACCAACAAAAGGAAAAGAGTCCTCTAAGGAGCTGGTGTGGGCCCATTCATTCCTTACTAACTGCGCTGAACTTGCCTGAAGGAGAATGGATGCTTCGTGAGGTATTTCCTCCCTTCTCTGCCACCTCCTCTGCATGTGGGCTGGAATAACGAACTTGCTTCACAAACCAGCTTTCAGATGACAGCTACTGATATAGTCAAGAGTTACCTGCAGCAGAGGTGGTGTAACCTGGTCTTTGTGTAGTCTCCTCTCTTACAAATATAATATTATTCTGTTCCTCTGTGATTATTTTGTTACTCATCAGATTTTCACAATTTGGAAATCTGATCATGAAGCTGATCGAGTTAGGGGGACTGGGAACTGTCTGAAAAAATAATAATACATTTCTGAGCATTTACGTGTTCTTGTTTTAAGTGGGTCAGTCAGGCATATCTTTTCAGGAAAATACAGCTGGAGGAACAGTTTCATCACCATTTACCAAAAATTGCAAAATAGGAACTAGTATAATTCTCAAAAAGAAACTCACTCAAACAAGGCTTCTTTGATTGAATCATGTTTTTATAGCAAGAAATATTTAGTTAGCCTTATGAAATCAAGGAATCTACTAATTATCAAATTATTCCATGCTGGCAAAAAAAAATTTCCATGAAGATCAATTTCTTATTATATCATGTGTAACAATCTAAACCATTTTACTGTCTCCATTAAAAACATCTATATTTGTTCAGGTAACAAAGGCAAAATGTTTGGAATGACCAAATAAAAGTTAAGTCATGGATTTTGGAATATTTTTTTCAAAGCAATTTAATCATTCTGTCTTATTTAGAGCCATTGAGGATCAAGTTTGCTTTATTATGGCATCCTGCTCCTCCACCTGCAGTCAGAGATTCCACTAGCCAGCTGCACTGAGCACTCTCCTGGGTCTTTACACTAAGAATGGGCCAAACTTAGAAATGATGCAGTAAAAATCAAAAGCACAAGGAACTGAAGCCTCAGTACAAAAGTCCCATGAAAAGCCAGGATCTGATATAGAATAAAATTCTGAAATTTTGGTACCCTGTCCAGGGTCCTCATTACTAGAAAAATTGATCTTTAACAAGGAACTCGACAGAATTGGACTGGGCTCCTTTTTACAGCACAACCTATATAATTTCTGCTGCATCAAAATGTCAAAAGTGATTTGATTTGACTTCTTTCTTTTAACACTTTTGAGGTCCTTTTTCCTTAGAGGAAAAGCTTTCCATAGCTGAGAAACAATGTCAACTGCAATAGGACTGAATCTCACACATTCACTGTGAGACAGAGGGGGAAAAACTCCACAGAACAATTTATTTTTATTTATGTACATAATTTTCTTATTACACACAAGATTATCCCAAATTACAGGTGTGTTAGTATAAAAGATCAGATAACTTCCCTGTACTTCAGTGTGCTGGCTAAGTACACAGGTTTTGGTTTTGTTATTTTTTTACAACATTTTTTTTTCTCCTTCTTTTTAGTTACTTTGCTTAATTAACAAGATTCAAAATAATAACATGACCTTTGACACTGTTCTATGATTCAATATATTCAAGAGCATCTATTTTTGTTTGTGTAATATCACGGCATAAATGGTGTCATCTTCTAACAGAGTGTGACAGGAGCTTAATTCCTGGTGCCTATGAATCAGGTCAAGAGCTCTGTCGATGACAGTGAGTTAGAGATTTACAGTAGACCAGACAAACTATAAAAACCTATGGTAGGGATTATGAGTTATCAAGATGTGCTGAGCTGGCACATGCTGCTAAGTCTGCGGTCAGCATTATCCAGCAAAGCTACAGTGCCACAGCTGCACAGCCCTCTATTACTACCAGTTAGCATCAGAGTGAGTATCAGCAATGGAGAGACTTTAAAAAGGTTTGAAGGCAGGAGGATAAAGAAGGGAAATCAGGAGGAAAATGCATGACAAACAGTAACGTCTCCAGGACTGGCAACTTGTAAATCCAAAGGCGGCTAGCAAACAAACTGTACATTCAGCACTTTAACAAAACCATTCAAGGAAATAACATCAACATCAAATTGAAAGCTTTTATTCCCTTGTTCTGGCAGGAAGTGTGAGGAAAGCAATAACTGGGGGAGGCTGCAGTTTTTCATGCAGTGATTCTTTCTTTGTTGCACATATCATCAACCGACTATTTGCAATGGAGGAATGTGCCAGGCAGGAAAAAGGCTTCTTGTTCTGTCACACTTTTCCTTGAACTCTGGCAAGTCCTTTCTTGATTTTTAATATATATAAACACATTGCTTATGGCTCTACATATGCTTGCACCAATAAAAGCCTATGGGTAGACTAGCTTTTCTGAATCACTAGCTCTCCACAGACTACAGTAGAGGTTAAGTCTGAATTTTACTTGCTCAAAATTGACTACATATCTCAGATAAGAGCCAGCTTGAGAACTGAGATATACTTAACAATGATTTGTCATGCTTCCAGCAGTTTTCAGCCTTCCTCACTGCAACATGGATGAAGCTTACTAAGGTCTTAAATATTCAAAATATTTTACTTTTCATTTAGGTTTCCCTTTTTGTCTAGATGATTTAGAAAATGATAGCCACTATGACAACTTTTAGGTTTCCCTGGATGCTCTCCTCTGTAAGACTTTAGAATAGAATGAGAAGCCTGCCATGAGATCACAGGCTATCACAGACTGCAGTTTGAGGTACCAGTGTTCTAATTTTCTTTCAATGTCCTGGGCAAGGAAGTTGATGATTCTGAAAGAGGTACAGAAAGTCAGAATAACATACTAGCTTTGCCAGATGAAAATAAAAATGTGGTCATACTTCTTTAGAACAGACAGAACATTTGCCCTGTCAGCAATCATCATCAGGAACATCCCTCCATCCACACAAATTCCACTTTATCTCAGTTGAGATTGGTCCAACTTGCCTTTTAGCCTCCCAAGCAGTCTGGTTCTACAAGAATGAAAAGATTAAACCTTCCAGTGCGAAAGGAGAGAAAGACAGCTGGGTGCCACCTGCACAATTTTAAGTCCACTTATGGTCTCAAATGTTCTCACATACATAACAAACAAAAGAGTTGCACAGAACACCCTCCTGTAGAGTTTCCTATAACAAAGGGCCTACTAAAAAGTCATCCCATAACGTTCTTTAAGATTTATTGGAGGGAAAAGAATTGCCTCAGCAAAGATCAACCATACCCTTCCTACCAGATACCCAGTCAAGCCAAGAACATCTTGTAATTAATTGTACAAAAAGCATTTGAAAGATATAACCATTATACATTTTGGTCTGAAATGACCAAAGTATACATGACTTCCTGAAATAATTAAATGAACTGCATGCACTTGTGCCTTGCAGCAAAATCCCTCTTCTTCAATTTCTGAGTTTGATTTCTGTCATGCTTATTACAAGACTGAAATAAGGCAGCTGTACCAGCTGTTACCCATTGCAGAAGACGGATTTTTGAATGTATATCCTGAACACCTGCTAGAGGTAGCCCATGTCTTATAATTCTATAGAAAAGTGATGAAAACTTGGTTAATTAGCCACTGCCTTTTTTACAACCACGCTGGATAACTGCTATCTGTCTTTAGAAAAAAGCTAACTGATAGGTATCTCCAAATTCTGTTTGGAAGAATTAAAAAACACCCAAGAACCTTGATATACATCTCTCCTAAAAAGACTCACACTTTCTCAGAATCTGCCCATTAAATTTTTACCTTGCGATCTGCAAAGTACATAGAACATCACCTACCTCACGGAAGAACAGGCTAGTTGCTCACCTGCAAGCAAGATGCACACTGACCTGCCAGCAGTGATTCCAGTATCCAGGAATTTGTTGGTAGAAGGCAGCCATGTAGCAAATGGTTTTATTTACCCCTTTTTGACATGCAGGAGGCTCCTTGAACTCAATGGCTACTAAACTAAGGGCTGTGTCAAACACAGGCACTCAACAAACAGATTTCCTCCACCAGTTTAAACAGTGGTGTTACTATTGACATACTGGGCTGTGGCCAAGTCAGCACTCACACTGAAAAGCAAGGTTAGCGATCACAGAGGATCATTACTGGCTATGAATAGGTAACAGGCTACTATTTTCAGATTGAGTAATGCCATAAAAGCTGTAGTACTTTCCTTGGGACAACCAAAGCAAAAAAATTAGAATAAGCCATACTTCTGTTAGAATTTCCTGTTTTCAAGCTACAAATGAATGTTGGACAGATGTTTTCTCAAGCAAAGCATGTCCCTATTCCTGGATACAATAAATCCTGTAATATGACTGCAATTTAAAAATTTTATTAACTGATTTACATTGGTGACATTGAAGGTATTACAATGTGTGACAGAAAAGAACTAACTCATCAACAGCATATTTTAGATGTCAAAAACAGCAGCATGTAAGTGAAATTAAACTATTTTTCATTAAACATAAGAGGGTTTTTTTAACAATTATTTACCCAAATCATCAAAGTTGGTCAAGCTAAAGGAAGAGATTTTAAATCCTACAGGCCAGCAGCACCATAGTAGGAAAGTAGAAGCAAGAGGACTTTAAGACCAGGTTCTTCAAAGCTGACTAAGAAATAGCAGCAGACTCTATACATGAGATGTAGGAATTTAATTGTGAAAGTTTTACTATGCCACCCTTATACATCATATTAGACCCTACAATTACAGTGGACATTCTGGTTTTTACCTCTGGGACACAAGCAAAACAGGATTATGAACTGCATGCTTCCAGAACAGACATTTGGTTTTGTTTCTGCCCACTGAGCAAAGCATAACCTGCATCCCACACTCTCTTCATGCCTTCTGTGCCAGAAGAGCCACCTAGGCTACCAGCACTGGCACCTGCTTCTGACCCCAGCCCAAACGACAAGCAGTGATTTCTCTGCAGCTGCTGTGGGCTCAGAATGGCAGATGGAAGACAAGGAGCAGGGGTATAAAGGCATGGCCAAGAGGCTGGTTTCACAGGAGCTTATTCCTGCAGTTCACATCATGGAAACTAAGCCTAATAATGGGTCTCAATCTCTTCCCCTGTCAGCAGCTGTCTGTGAAACTCTTAGATGAAGTTGTGTCTAAAGTTTGTGCTAGAAGTCTGTCCATAATCTAAGATCCTTTGAAAATAAGCTAGTAGTTATGCTTTAAGTATTGCTTGCTTTAAATGTGGAACAACAACATCACATTTTAATACTTCTGTGTGTCAGTCAAGATTTAGGTAACAAGACCCAAACTAGCTACATGGTCTTACTTTGGTTCCTTTGTCATGTACACCATGAAGCACGCTATTTATTCCATAAAACTACTGAACCACTCAGAGCACAGATTGGATGCTGTGCTCAAGTCAGTACAGTCAATGAACCTGGTGTGTGGTAAGATTCTTACTTCATCTCCTACTGTAGTTAAAATGTGAAAAAAAGCAGTTATGGCTAACACCACTGTTAAGAAGCTTATCTTTCTTCTGCCAATGAATATTTTTTATGATGCAGAACAAGTCACTTTAAGACTTTAGAGGGAGTTGCCAGCTGTGTTATTCCTTGGGCTACAAGTGATCAACATGAAATACTAGCCAATTCAAACTTTACTTGGTAATGACTAGAGCATTACTTTGAAATTTAGATCCTTTTTGTAAAAAGCCAAAGACGGAGGGAAGTCAAGGCTGTAGATGTCTCAACATGGACACCTTACAAAATTCTACCTTTTTTCTTTTTACTCTGCCAGAATTCTGTGTGTATAAATGAAAAAACAGAAAGGCAAAAAAGAAAATTCAGTGATAGTTTTGAAGGAGACTCTGTGGCCATACAGTGAATGCAAAATTCAAGAGGCAAACAAGTATCTTACTGAGTAGCAAGAGTCTATTGGAAATAACTGTAAGGACTAACCATAACATAATTTTGGGTGTTGTGGAAGAAAGTAGGAACATTTTAGATGCTCTATTTTCTGATTTAGAGAAACAGGTCCTAGTGAAAACTCCTCTAGAGAAGTCTACAGAAGTCCTAAGGAGGTAGGAGCTACCAAGCAACATTCAGTTTTCTGTTCTGACACTTCTTGATTCATGATCTTAAGCTGGTTTACTGGTAGTGTTTTAATGGTTAAACTTGGTCTTTCAGAGAGATATTTCACTGTTTGTGAAAGGTATCTGTGCAAGGTTAGAAGGGGAATAAAGGTTGATAGTGATAATGTGTGTTACACACCAAGCTCTGGGATTAGCAATTATCAGCTTCTCATGGGGCAGATGTTTGGTGATTCTGAGCTGCAACATCACAGTGTGATATGGCAAGCTCACACAAACAGCAGTCACATCTGGCTGCCAAGCCAGGAAAGGTTTGCAGAGAGGAGCAGAACAGGCCTGGCCTCAGTGTTTTGGGCTCTACAACCACGCATTGCTAGACTAAGTGTACACCAGCAGAATTTCTGACCTGCCTGTCAGCCAAAGGGCAAATAGCAACACAGCCAGAAGCCAGCATAAATACACTTGCCAAGAGAGATATGCTGCTTGTACGGGAGGAAAACATGAAGAGATCAGCCTACTTTTTACCTGTAAGTGGAATATCTTTATTCTTCCCTACAACAGCTATCTGGCATGCAGACAAAGACAGTTCAGCAGCTTCCAAACAAAAAGACACCGGAACTCAAGTGGAGGACATGTAGGTTTAACTAGGACTTAAGTGAGAGACTTAAATCACAAATCCAACTAGGCAGAAGAAGTGGCACTTGCAATTTGCTTGAAATTTGCTTTGGAATAAATGTGTTATGGTACTGCACAGACCCATGCCCCAGTGCTGGTGGAGGCTTTTCTAAGACTGAAGTTCAAGAGTCTTTTGACCATTACAAGTGATTTGGCATTTTGAAAAGGAGAGAGGACAGTGGTTCTTCACAGATAACTAAAAATCTTTGGCATTTAGATATTAAACTTCCCCACTGTTTTACTAAACATTGTATTATTCCCCATATTAGGACCCAAATCTATATGGCTCATCCTGTTATATTTTACTTCAGCCTTTGGGGTTTGAAGTGAAGATAGTAACTTTGTAACGCAAAACTTTTAAGTTTAGAACAGAAATGTTTATTCAGACATAATGATTAAAGTTCTATACAGGCCTTGGGAGATTTGTAAAGACATTCCTTTAAAACTAATAATCTCAGTAAATGTACTACTACTACTACTCAGTAAATTCCTACTACTATCACTTGATTTTCCACAATCATATATCCAACATGTATGATATACACAAACAGCAATGTAAGACCTGCCATGTAGTTAGAGGAGCGTTAAAACTTTTTGCTTCAGAATAGGTGCTGGAAAAATATTACAATCTGGATTATTTCATTGTCATCTCATTTTCAGGACCACTGTTAGGTTGGCAGAGCTGTACTTATAAAGAGACATTTTCCATCTGCTATTCAACAGACATCAATTTGTTACTCTTTTTTTATAATCTATTTATCAAAATTTACTGTAGAGTCTTAGTTTCCTCTCCATGTTGCTCTATTCTCTGTGCACTGGGATTTTTAAAACAGACTGTGCTTTCCCTTGCCACATGAAAGAAAAAAGAAAAAGATGTTCACTTTGGCTCATCTGCTATGTTAATCACAACTGCTTGCAAAGGATTGCTTTATGACCACTACTTTAGTGTTTTTGCTTTGTAAAATTTTTATGCTATATATGCATACTTTTAGATAGCCTGCCAGTCAATATCTAGAGTTTTGAAAGGATTTTAATATAGCACACACTGATTATATATCTAGTGCTTTACATTACATGATTACAAACAGCTTTGCTTCAAACAGATACAGGCTTCTTTCACCCCAGAAGCACAGTGATCTCCAGCTGGAAATACCAGCAGATAGTTTTCAGTTGGAAAGGACATTCCAAAACCATTTTAGTCAAAATATGAAATTGCAACAGGAGAAAAATCCTGTGTTAAAACAATTTGGAAAAATCAGATGGGCATAGTGCTAGATCTCCAGACTGGAACACTGACAGTGTGACAAATAATACAGTCTTGTCAAAATACTCAGCTGGTGTAAGTCATTGTCACTGCGCTGCTTTCAAAATAACAATGTTGATTCACATCAGATGTGAACCAGGCCAGCTCCTTCTCAATTTGGGATCATGAGAAGGTGGATACACCCAGCAGCACAGACATCCCCTCAGCTACTGGGACAGGGGCTCAGGGAGAAGCACAAGGCTCCTCCTTACGGTCTTCCCCCTATGCTTGTCATCCAAATATTGATCCACAGCTCAATTCATTAAGACTGACAAGATTGCAAATTTTGCTGGTATGACTGGCTAGTTTAATTGCATTAATTGTTTTGGGGTTCTTTATAAGCTACAAGAATGTTAGCAATGCATTGTGTAAGAAAGTTTTAAAATCTCATAGTTATCTCCTAAGGTTAAAGGGACAGCCTCTTCCTCCTCTCTCTAAAGAAGAGCAGGTAGGCAAAAATTCAATAGTTTTATCTGAGGGATGCAAAATTTATTACATGAGAAGAGTCTGAAAGGCTCTGCACTGTAGAAAGTATTGATATATGCCTTTCAGGAGCTTAACTAAAATGTTATTTTGTATCTGCCATAAAACATAAGAAAATATTGATGGCTTTTTTTAAACTTAATGTCAGCACGGTATAATCAGAAAAGGAGAGGATGAAATAAAACACGGAAGATCTTTCTTTGCTTACTGAAGGAGACTTGCATACCTTTATTTTTAGAGATGAAAATCTAATGTAATGCTTATTTGGTTAACTGGGCTTCAGCTTGTGGTTTAGTTTGAACATTTTTTGCTAGCTTTAGTCTTACAGGGATTGTCTGTGGGACTGTAATGTCTTTTGAAGGGACAAATTGGCAAGCACAACTATTAGCTGGGTGACATCAAAGAGCATTAATCTTCTGTTCTATAGCAAGGCCAAGACCACATTAGTGCATTTCACCCAGTCATTATTAAGACTGTAGCCCAAGGGTGTAATAAATGTTTTATGGCATGCAAACCAAGGTAATGGAATGCAAATTCCATAATACATCCATACATTTATTTTCTAATAGAGTAAATGATGATGTATTTTATCTTAGAAGAGCTCTGAATGACAACATAAGTTCAGAAATTCAGAACTGAAGACAAATATAGCCCTTACTTGGTTTGGGACAGATGTGTGAGACAAGAAGAGATGTCTGCCCTGTTATAAATTACCCAGTAAAAATCTTTAAAAGCAAACATTTTTATTTTGTTCTTTAAATCTCTTTCTGGGAAGGTGGATGTGGTTATCTTACATTTTTATTTCTAATTATACTTCCCTCTTTGAATACTAATGGATTATTTTGCTTATATTTGCCTTAGAAATATATGGGAACATTAATGTATGAGATTTTATAGGTATCAGGGCAGGCACTTTCCCAGCAGAACTTAAGTTATGCTTTATTGTATTGTATTCAGAATCAGAGGGATTAAGAATTCTTCCTCCGATAAAACAGTTTAAGTAACCTAAATAATGACAGAAATACATATCAGTGTTCCTGTTACTTTAACCTATCAAACTACACTGCAGATGTTCCAGTAGGCACACTGCTGGTTGACTGGATTATTGTGTGAAACCTCTGTAAGCCATTTTATCTGCCCCTAAGAAATATTTTCATTTCATTCTTACGTTATTTCCTGATGATGCACAGTGCTTTTGATCCCAACTAATAGACAGTTTCATGTTCATTCATTGCTGTTTCTCATATAGAAATATAGTAACTGAAAGAGTAAATTGTGTTTCAGAGTGTAGCCCAAGTACACACTCAGGACTGCTAAGTAAGTTCTAAGACTATAAAAAGCCTCATAACTAACTAAGGAGAATGGACAGGGAAAGGTTCTCAGTGACAGCTGCACAACAAAGCCTGGATCCTGCACAGGCAGAACAATACAGAAATTCATGACAGGAAAACAAATCTGTTTAAATTTTATCTTCTCAATCCTTATTCTCCAGGGTAATATTTTTCTCATGTCATTCATAAGGCAAAAGGTTTGTCTGTGTGGAGTAAAAGTTAAAGACAAGGACATCAAACTGTTCTAGGCCCTCAGATAATTTTTCACTGAAGCAAGTCGTCTTGATGGCTCTGGATCATCTGTAGGATCCTGGCTGAAAGTGTTTATAGCATGATTCAAAACATAGAAGAATTATTGGAAAGATTCCCATTGACTCCACTGGTCCTTAGATCAGGCCTTTTATAGACATATAATATTTAATATATCCCTACTTGTAGTTTTTTTCTTTGAGTGAAAGTTTATAAGGGAATAACTCAAAGGGAGAAGTGCATCCCTGCCATCACCAGAGCTCCCCACAGCTGCACCTTGGAGCCTCACTCCATGTACAAAAGCAGCCCCTTTGTGTCCCAGTGCTCCCAATCACTAGGGCATGCAAGCACTTCTTCTATGGTGACTGAGGATTTCCAGGTGAGGAAAAACCCTTTCTGCCTTTCAAAAGGAAAGAAAGAGAACATCAGTTTGAATGGATCCTTGAGTAACACTGGTATTGATTGAGAAGGCACAATTAGTTGCTGTGCTGTAGTTCCTGCTGTGGTTGCCAGAATCTCACTGAGAGGGCAGTGCCCTTATTTAGGCTTCACGGCCCAGTTCTAGCAGGGAGCGATGAAAACAAAGATAGGCAAAACCATACAGAATATATTTTGGGCAAAGCAAACTGTTGGATTTAATTTCAACAGAGCAACAAAAGAAAAACCTGCTGTTCACACACACAGCCTGCGGTGTTGCTGGGATAACGATTGTTTTAGTGTACAAGAAAGTTAGACCTGCTATTTTGCAGTAGAGAAGGAAGCCAAAACAAGGAAGAAAAGGCATACCCTGTGCTACATCTCTCTTTTCATCTAGTTGTGCATGCCCCAAGAAGAAGACATGCAGTTGTTCTTAACTTTGGGAAGCACAAGAAGGAAAGATTTCTTCTCACAGAGACACAATATACCAGACCCACTAGCAGCCAATTGTGACAGCCTCTGAAACAGCCCAGTATTAGTTCGATGTTTTTTTACAATTTTAATAAATGTGGAAGCCCACCTAGATTATGTCTGTGTCCTATGTCCTAAACAGAAAGTTGGGGCTATGAGATTACCTAGAATAGCTGACTGAAGTCCCTGCTTCCTGCACTTCTGAGATTCATGGACACTCTTGCAGGCTGGGATTAGAAGTATGGTGGGTCTTATAGTACTACACCATGGAGTTCTCATCAAGCATCAAGGGCTACAGGAAATTTTTATTTGCAGTGTCCTCTATGATTTGGCATGACTAATTCCTCCCTATATTTTATTCATAGGAATTATAAAAGTATGCAGAGTAACTACCTAACATTCTAAGTCTTAAAATAGAGATACAGATGTTGTAGTTTATGTAACTGAGCAACAAGCTTTATTACATTTTTTTCAAGAACAGGACCAAAACCATCAGGCTTAGACACAGTTTGTCTGTATTAGTAATCTAGGTTTAGCTAGTAAATGAAATAAATTCAGTAACAAAAAGGCTAAAAGCTTTAATGAATAAAACCATAAAAAATAAAAATCAATGTTCACCTGGCATTTAATATCCAAATTGAACAATTAAAATAGTCTTTGGCATGATGTAAGCACTCACTATTGCAACACAGGATTTATTGAATATCTGATAAGGAGTGAGAACCTTTGAAGACAGCTTTAAAAAGCATTTAAATTTACTGCACACTTCTGTAAGATTTTTTGAAATAATTGTTGTAAAACATGCTGCTAACTTAGCACTTTTAAACCTGTCTACCATATAAATTAACTAAGACGTGGAATCTCATTGCTATATCAATGAAAGAAATTTCAGTTTTATTTACTCTTTTGAACATACTGGTTTGTTTTAAAAATATGAAGCAGATTGAGATAAATTGTATTGCACTTATTTTTTAAACTTGTAATAAAAAGGGGGGGGAAACTTGAAGAATACTGAAAAATAGTTAGAAGCCCTCTTCCAACTTACTTAGTTTGGGGTTTTTTCTGATGAGAAAATCAAATTGGACCAACCTACGAAGTCCTTCAGTTTATTTATATTTCATCATGGAATTTAATTTGCAAGCACCGACTAAATTAATCGATTCATCAGCTCATTCCAATGACAGTCAGCATTAACCTCTGCTAAGTGATATATTAAACTTGCAGTTTTCTAGGTGTAAAAACTAAAATGAAGTTCACTTCTATGTGTGCTCCTTCCCAGCCCCTTTATTCTGGGAATGAGAGCTCTTTCATCTTCTATTTCCTGATGAAAGATTAAGGTGAACTTGTTAAAGTTAATGCTTCATTCTGAAACAGATATTAAAGATCTTAAAAGGAAAATACACAGAAGTTTATGCATTTCTCAAGATTGCAATAGGTTTATTGCATCTTGTGCTTGAAAGCTATAGAGGTTAATTAACTTCCTTACATCATGAGCCCAAACAACTCCAGTTTGACTGTCAAGTGTTTTCTTTTACTGGCAGTGTGGATTTAGGAAAGAAAAAAGGCAGGATAGTTACGAGCAGTCTACAACACAGTTGCCTCAAAGTCACACAAATGTGTGCATATGGGCTAACCTCAAATTAGTACAGCAAAATCTAGGTTAGGGTTTGAAAAGCCTGCTGTGAATTTGGGTGTTCCTTTCTGAACAAAGAGCTCAGCAGCTTCTGCTTTAAGGTATCTCCAGTTAGCCATCCAGAATCATTAATAAATTGTTAATAATCACTTAAAATGACAAACCTACTTGGTATAATTTCAAATCTATTCCCAATAACATATATAGTAAAGATTCTCTTACTGTTGTGGTTTGGAATAAAACTCTATTAGTCTTATTACCAGTCTAGAGACTGGTACTTCTCCCCCCACCCACCAAAAATTCATCTGAAAATGTGGATCCTGGTGAGCTGTATTGCAGCTTGCCTCATGTACTACCACAAACAATTTGCATTTATTTAGATACACAGCATTTATTCATGAGTGTAGCTGCTGAAGCAAGAGGGGAATAACAATCAAAGGTGTTCTTTCTACTGCTCCACTTTTGTTCTTCTTGCACTCCTCTGAGCAAAGCACAGGAACCAGCACAGTTTTTGAGGAGGTAACGTGAAATGACACCATACTGGAAAAGAATACTGTTGCTAATAGCAAATCAGTGGGGTGTGATTGTTATTTTTATAGGTTTATTGAAGAAAAACTTAACTTGTATATGCGTGTGGAGGGGTAACATGGCAGGGTTTATTGGCATTGTGATCTTAAAGACCACAGACTAGAACTTTCTAGCAAATCATCATATAAGAAAAGAGAATTCTGTTTATAATTTCTCCTTGCACTGATTTTCTCAGATTGTTATCAGTATTAATATGCTGTATAACCCCTAAGTGCAAATGAATTGAGCCAGGTTCTTTCTATCAGCCTGAATATATTGTAATGTACAGATGTGGCATAGGAAAGACATGCTTTACAGTTTTCCTTTAAGCTAATTGCTTGCCTCTAAAAGGAAGACACCACTGAGTCTGGGCTAAGACCTTTTATAGAGTGGTATATTAAGGGACAGCAAGTGATTCAGCCCATTTCCTGTATGCTGCTTCATTGCCTATATAATATAGAGATGTTCAATGGATTCCAGACATTTTAAATGCTTTTTATTTTGCCAGAAAACACCTCTCTACTTGGCAAATCAGAAACAGTGTTGTGAGTTTTTATCTCACATCTTTGGGATATTTAATTCAAAATTTTATTTTATCATCATATTCACTTCTTCTGGAAAAGGATAAAATAGAAAATACAGTTACAATTTAACATTTGTCTGGTAGAACAATGAAGTGGATGGTGGTGACACACCTGTCACTTCTACGACTGCAAGTAATAAAATGAAGATCTATTTTTCAAGTCAATTAACTTCTGTGTACCACCCAGAGAAGAGCTACCCTTGCATCTTCAAGCAGCAAACAAATGATCAGGCTTAGGTCTACAACAAAGAAATAAAGAGACAAAGAGTCCTACAGGACTGTAGGACAAGACAGATACATTTTGCTAGCTATTATTGATAACACCCATTTCCTGATTAATGATACAGGTCTATGATTACAATAAATCATCAGTCGTCCAGTACAGTGAGGCTAAGTAAGAAAGGAGAAACAATTTTGAGATAGATAAGTCAATGTTTGGTTACAAATGCTAAGTGACATGTTGCACTAACCAGTAATCCTGTACTCATTCACTGATCTGGCTGAGAGCATCAGATTCCTTGGGTGATGAGTTGTGAACCCCATTAATTTGATAATTGTGCAATATTTTTCAATTTGTTCCAAATTTCCACTCCCAAACATTTTAATCTCTAAATACCTCATTTAGTTCTGTGCAATACAGGTGGGTGAGGAGGGTGGAGAAAAGTTCTTTTCCAGAATCATATTATAATTTGAAGAGGAAGGGGCAAAAAATTTTTTCTGCCAGAGATGGTGTATGAGACTTCAGACTGGACTTCTGAACTATTCCACACTCAACTGATTGGCATCCATTCTGTTGAAATTGATTTTAATCCAAGTTTTGCTGCACTGATTGTTGGCTTGAGGCAGAAGAGAGCTGATGAACTATTCCCTGGCCAAAGCCATAATTTTTCAGATGTCCTTAGACACAGTCCTGAAGTAGCTGGATAAAGGAACCATAAATGCAGCAGATGACATTGAAGCTAAAATCCTCAAAGTTCACTTTAAAACATAAGAGTCTCTCTATTATGTACTTTTACTACAAGCTCAACACAAGCAGTCAATCATGGACTTTTTCACAGTCATAAAGACTAGATGCCTGTTTAGGGGATGACTGCTTAGCAGAAGTTGATAAAATCTCCCAAGAACAAGGCAGTCCAAATTTACTTTTGGTAGAGATTCAACATTACTTCCAAGAGTTTAATTGCCTTAAAATTTCACATGGTCTAACAAAGTATACATTCTGGTATACATACCTTTATAGAAATCAAATAAAAATCCTCACTTTTGTTGCCATTCCCCCAAGAAGAGGTGCATGCTTTCAGCTAATAGATTCACAAGTCATCAACACAGGAGCTGGAAAGCTGTGACTGGCTCAAGCACAGGTAAGAGAGAGATTCTGCTGACTATCACCACATCTCTTCACAAAATATGTCTCTTGAAAGAAGAAGCAGGATAGGCAGGGTTCTCTGTGACACTGAAATATTAGTATTCATTCCTTCCCTTTCTAGTCCCAGTGCACTGAGACACTGCTCTGACAAATACAGGTCAAATCACAACTGATGGCTCTCTCTGAGCCACTGCTGTGCTTGGAGAAGTTATATCGAGAGAGAATTGGGTCAATGTGTTTATTTGGAACATTCTAGGGAAAAGGCAGGCTGTAGCAAGCAGTGATTAAAGCTATTAATTTAGAAGCATTTTTCCCTTCTGAATCACTAATAAACCCTAATCAATGTCCCCACTATTAAACTAGAACCAGTTAAAGGGATGCCGTCTTGCAGAGCTGACAGCCTGACAAATGTGATAACTGCCAATTCCACTGCGCTCTTGCAAAAAGTTCTGAGCAAATTCCAGTCTGAGGAATTACATTACATGTACCCCAGATTCCCCGTTAAGTTTTAGCTGAAAAAAATTGCATCTTACATAGTGAGCATATAAGGTTTAGCTGGCTCACAAGGGACTGTGTTTTGTCATTACTGTGAGGAATGATTCACTCATACAGCCTTATGCTTGGAAACAATTGCTCATGGAAGGACTTTTATCTGTACATACATCAAAAAGTTAAAGAGTCGTGTCCGAATGGAGTCAGCTGATGGCTCACATCCTACCTTGCAAATGATTTTCCAGAATTTCTAGAGTATGCTAGGCACACAACAAATTAAATAGGCATTTAGTACACAGTGAGGCTGTTCAGTGACTGTACAGGAGCAAAGTGACTAAGCACTCAGAGAGCAACAGCAATTAAGAGTGTTGGCAGGGTTTGGAACTGTTGTCAGTGCAACAACATTTGCAAACATCTCTTTTCTGCAGGCTGATTCCAACACCTGCTTTCCATTAATGCCCACACACAGTAAACTAGAGGAAGTGAAAATGACCAAGGATTTTTTTATTAGCATAACACTGGTTTAATCTTAGCGTGTAACTGCCATGGAAATTGGTGCCTCCACATCTTCTAGAAGCTTTCAGACATACAAACTTTACCCATTGCTCCATCTGAATTGACAGTTTGCACACCTGATCCTTCTCATGCCATGGTCCCAAGAGCTCTGTCTGTATCTTCACTTTTAAAGAAGTCTTTGATTCTGACTTTCTGGCAAAACTCACTTTCATTTATGGAATTAGATTCACTTACAAGTTCAGGACTAGCAGGATATAAACTTTGTATAGATCTTCTGGACAGGAATCAAATCCATTTTATAAAAGTGGTGGAACTCACTAAGTGAACTAGCCTTAATCAGGGCAAAGCAAATTTTAAGTTCTCACTACAGAGGATCCAATTTCCTTGGAAGAGGTTGATCAGAAGAATCTGGTCAGAAGAATCTGGAAACAACCTACCCAGCCGTTCTTCTGAAGAAATGGCTCTGCAAGGGAAGGCAGAAAAATCTAGGTACTGCTAACCCCTTTTTTGGTTTTTTTTGTGGTTTTTTTTTTTTCAAGTGTATGCTTGGTGCCATTCTTCATTTCCAAAGGGGGAAAAAAAAGCATATTTTGGCTTCAAGCTATGAGCATATTTTTCAGTGATGGTCAAATCATCTCATTTTAGAATGGAATTTTGAAAGGCTCAACCTTAACCCTTAAAACCTGAAAGACACATTTGGGCAAGGGTCATCCCTTTGTAGGTCTGGGTTTTGTTTTTGTTTTTTTTTTTTTATGAGAAGAAACCTATAGAATTGATTTCTAAACATATTCTAAGCTCTCCAGACCATGCAAAAATATTTATCCCCTACAGAACTGTACAGATGGATATAGTTATTTTCTCATGCCACAGTAGCTCAGCATATTGCTTACAAACAAGAGCAAACGCTAATTTAAAAATGTGTTCCTAATCATAAACAGGAACTTACTTCTTCAGTAAGTTCCTGTTCAGGTGAATGATAGGTATGAGAAGTTTTATTGTTTTGGTAAGCTATTTTATGCCTTACATTTTCTTGTAAATTTATATTTCAGATTTAGCATTTCTAAATTTTGCAGCACTGGTGACACACAGTCAGCAATTGTCCTGCAGTCTCACTCTTCACATATCTTTATGTTATGTTCTCAAGTGATAAATATTTCTAACTAGCTGCAGATATTGTATAATTTGAAAAGATTTGCAAGTAAGGAGAAACTGGAAAAATTAATATTAATAAACTGCACAGAAAGAGAAAATGATAAATACTATATGGCTCAGACCCATGATAAGAGCAGGTCATCAATTTGTAATGGACAAATAATTCATAACAAGTAACATACTTGATACCTTTCATCTCTTTTTTGTATTCTAGCAAATTGAACACCAGCAAATAGTGATTTTCTCTAATTTAGTCATAATTCACATTTTCTAACTATGTACTTTCTGCAGTTATTGGTCTTAAATAGTTTGTTTCAAAATATTCCATAGTAAAATATATGATAAGAAAGAGAGGTACTGCGCTTAGAGCAATTTTGAATTCAAACTTTAAATAAGTCTTTTTCTCTCACTAGACAGATGTAAAAGTTCAGTTTTCTGATCTAAATTTTCATGTTTACAGGCTTCTTTGCTTTCAAGAAACATTCCTATATCTAAATAAAATATTCTGCTACCTCATTGTCTTAAGTAACTCTAGAAGGTGACTAGAAAAGAAGCAAAAAACCCACAAGCAAAATGAAAATGTCTGAAAAAAAGAAAAAGGAATTGATAGTCAACAGGGAGTCACAGCAGTTTTTAAGTATCCCATGGAGTAATATTTATCAAGAGCTTCAAGACAGTCAATGCATTCAATAACTTTCTATAGTAGCTAGTAAAAGAGATGGACAAGAAAAGATGGGTCCTTCCTGCAATGTGAGAATGAAAAACACATATGCAAGGGTGAGAAAAATGTTTCCTTTTGTGTTCTCTAAAATATTATGGACCATCCGGGTTTTTGTCTGCATTGATGTGGCGTGCTTGAGGTAATCAAAAAATAAACAGAAAATCAGAACTATACTGCAAATGCATAGCTGAGAGAAATATCTGCATTTTAATGGAGACTTGTATGTCCAAGGAGTTATCTTGGACAGTATCTTTATGTTAATAATATTCAGTCTTTTCTGAACTCATACAAACTCCATCTCAATTAAAAGAAATCAAAAGCTCTTCCCTATTCTCTTGCCATACTCACTCACAGTTACGAGGCAGGATGCCCAGGGTGACCACTCCAGCTGTGTGCATTGCCCTCCACACCTCTAAGCAATGCTCTGTGGCTTCAGAGAGGGACAAGATACCATGAGGGAGCCCTCAGCCTGTGGCACTTTGGGGAAAGCATCCGAGAGGGGAAGGATAACTTTGTGCACAGTTACAATGACATTTTGACAGTTCTGTGTGTGTGTGTGTGTTCACCTGATCCTGCATTCACATATGTATTAGTGTGGGAGAATTGTCTGATTTAATAATGGAAAGAGGAGGCAACTTTTAGCTGTTGAAGAGAGCTCTTCCATTGTGAAGTGGGCTGAGGGGAAGAGCCACAGAGCCATCTCTCAGCAGAGCTCAGACACTGCTTGAAGAAGTAATGTGCAGTGACATGAGCCTGGCTCCAGCAGGAAGCATCAGGCATATGTCTCTACACTTACATGCACTGCCACTGAGAGGGAATTCTTCCCAGGGTGACACAGTAGTCTACTGAAAGCATTTATCTTAAGAGTTGCACATTTTTAAGTACCACTGCTCATTCTAAATTAGAGCTCTCTTTTTGATAAGCAACAGAAGAATATGCATGCCTTCAATAAACACATATCACAAAAGTCTACACAGAAGATCATGCAAGCTCTGACATGCCCAGGTGGAGGCTCGTGAATACACTGGCTGTCAAACCTCAGTCTCAATTACAGCGTGTGTGAAAGATTGGTATCAAAATTCAGACAGCTTTGTCATTTAATAACATGATCTTAGTAAGGGCTTGTTGGGTCAGATCTGTTTTGTTATCTGAAGTTCTCTACTTTTGGTTAATGAATATGCTGTTGAACTCATGAGTGTCTTCCCAGCAAGAGCAATATTTTTACTTGCAGTCTCAAGGACTGCAATAGCATCACCAACCAGCAAGAAACCCTCTTCTACAGGAAGTAAAACATTGATAAATAGAAGGTAGAACTGCTCCTCTTCAATGTCTGTATCAGCATTGCCACATCTAGAACCCATTAAGGCCCAGTTTTTTGCAATTCCTTCATGTACTGAGGTTTTAATCTTAGAGACATCTTATTTATAGTTCTGGCTTAGACCTCACAGTGCCTCATCAAGTATGTTCAAGCTGTCCCTAACCTCAGTCTAACATCTCTAGCCATATCCTGCAGGTGTTATGAGTCATACAAGCTTATTCAAAAAGTGAAAGATTTGTGGGAATTTCCCCAGGAATGTAGTGACATCCACCATGAATACTGCAACACCATTATATACACTTGAACAGTTTTGGGAAGACAAAGTCAAATTGAGTAGCTATTCTTCCATAAAACTTGTTTTACAACAATGCCATTTGTTCAGCACTCCAGATTTTATATGCATGCTCAGCATAACAGGTAACCATGTTTTCCCTAATTTCTCACCCAAATTAACCACATGGTGCCAAAACAGAGTAGGAGGAGCCATTTGAAAAAGCATGAGTCAACTCAGAACTATCCTAAGTCTGATTTTCCGAAAGTAATGAGTGTAATAGAGAAGAATGAAATTTTCTTTTGTTAGAGTTCTGTAGGCAAAACAGATTCTGCTGCTCTCAGATAAAGAACAGTATTATTTGTTTTGAACTTGCTGCTGGGACAGCAACATTCTGCACTGTGGCAAAGGAAGAGTGCATTGCATAGGAAGATGGTTTTTCCCTTTTCTCTCAGACTCTGAAACAAAAGTGGAAGTCTAGGGTGTGGGGAGATTTGAGGAACCTAGCAGAAAAACTCATTTTGTCACTTACCTTTTCATCACTTCCCTAAATAGCCTTTTACCTAGACCAGCTCATTCCAATTTGCTGGGACCTGATTTTGTGCTACAATACAAGTGCATATACTGTAAGCCTGGCCCCTGATGCCTCTGGTTTAGCTGCTGAAGTGTATGTAGTCTGCTACCCAACCCCAGCTCTCCTCAACAATTTTCCTCCATCCAGCCCTTTCCTCCAAACCTTTGCAGCAGTAATAAGTTATTTTAAATACAAATAGTGAAGAAAGATGCCAAGACAGAATACCACATACATTAATCATGCCAATGATACTTCTATTTGACTTTAATGATGGTTTTGGAAGGGGGTCCCAAAACACACCAAAGTCTGGACTAAATACTTTCTGATGTATTGCTTCTGTCTCATGAGTTGAGTTTTGCAACCTACCTTTCAGGTAAGGTAAGTTTTTCAAATTCAGATAATCTTTTTGACTCATCGTCAAGGCCCCTACACCTTGTAGTTTGTGGTTCACCAAGACAAACTTTGTCTCAAAGTGAAAGTTAACTTGATGCAATGTCCTTCAAAAGTAGCAATTTCTTTTTATTAGAAAATACTATTTATTTTTTTATAATTTATCATACCTGTCATGGAGCATGTAGCCTGGTAGCTAGTTTGCATCTCAAGTTAAACCAATACAGTTCATCTGAGCCTGTTAAACTACTGGTTTATCATTTTGTCTCAGTTTGAGACAAATTAGGAGGAACAGTCCTGATTTTTATGCTTTTCTCTTTTTTTCTTCTCCATTGGAATCACCTTCATCTCCAAATATCATTAAGAATTGACGGACGTAAGTTTTCCCATGCTTACTTGGACATGTTTCAAATGACTTATGAATAAATTAAGTTCCCCACACACGAAGTCCCATTGCTTAAGAAATCTCAGTGTACTGCTGGAAACAATCCTGGCTGGATGGGAAGATGAAACTGATTATTTAATAGAAGTTTTCCAACTCTCCCAGTTTTTTACCCTGTGGGCACAATGCTTTGAACTGGACAACTTCAGAAGTTTAATGAAATTTCTCCTACTTATATCACAGCTAAATCTAGCTCTTCATCAGGAAAGCAGTTTGTTGTTCATGAGCAGAACCTTTTGCCTGTAAAGGCTAACCAGTGTTTTTCAAACATGGCTACAAGAGGCAGTGGAAGGAATATAGAAGGATTGGAATAAATGAAATAGTAGTGTTCCCCAATTGGACCCAGTTTTTTTTCCTAGTCCATACTCAAACAAAATTTACCATGATGTAAATGGCTGGTTTGCTTGGTTGAGACAAGCTGACTGGCCTATGCATGGAAACAAACAACCAACACTTTCAATATTTAAGGGTGTCGTTTCACCACAAAGACAGCTTAGATGGGAGGTTTATCATTTGACACACATAAAAAGGACATTTTTATAGACAATTCTGTAAGAACAAACACTCATTATTGAGTTAGTTAGTAAATAATAATGATAACAGCATCGGACTGGTGACTGCCATCAATGAGTAACGAGCTTATGCTCTTTGTGTATTTATTATTAGATTTTCTGTGCTCATCAGAAATTGAGTGTAGCTTTGTTCACGACATATATCTTCATATTGCAATCAATATAATGGCACACTTTTCATAGACATCAGACTTTAATATTAATTTGCTCTTATTTATACATCAGAGAAAGACACAGAACATCTTCACTTCTATGATAAAGCCTTCATTCAAAATAAAGTATGGTTATATCATCACTGGGGTTAAGAACATTTTATGTTTACTACTCAAAAGATTAATGGGTCACTCAAGCATTTACATTCTCATACATTTTTATGACAGTGCTATGAAGTAAATTTGATGTATGTTCAGAAGAGAATGATAGGTTTAAATGTCTAACAGCTGCTCTTTTGAATTTCAGCAATGTTTTAAGTGTTGCTACCATTTAGCACTTCCACTGCTCACTGCAATTTACTGTTTGCTGGCATTAGTTATTTGTGTTTGCACAGGAAGACAAAGGGAAAGAATTAGGTGCAGCGTAGAAACAGTTTTACTTCCTTTAAGCCACCTGAATCTAATCAATCTTCTGGCAAGCACTGCTCAGGGAAAAAACAACACTTTTCAAAGTGTTTATTGAAAGACTTGACTGAAAAAGCATCTTAGGCTGCGTGCACAAACACACACCCTTTCCTGGACGTAGTTTGAAGCTTATTCCATGTTTTGAAATGCATTTGATCGCCCCTATATGGCAAAACCAGTTTTGATGAGCAAACAACCCAGAGGGGGGCTGATTTCAGCAAAACAGCCCATTGAAATTGCATGGAGTTGGGAGTGGCAGTAGCAGCAGGAAGTTCTGGTCTTTTAGCTCCAATCAAGTGAAACAGCTTCAAATGCTGCTCTAGTCTTTTCCTATGTGACACATACAAGACTAAATGCAAGGCACTGGGTACACTTCACTTAAGACAAGACCATTTAACACAGCAGGGAAACGTGGTTCTCTAATCACCCCCTACTATGAACCAGAGCCAACATGGGGCAATTAAATAAGAAAGATCAGAATGTCACTCCAGGCAAGAACAAGCTGTGTCAGGGGACAGGGCAGTCATCATTAGGGACCACACAGATCTGCTTCCACTTGCTTTTGTGACTCCTTTCTCCATATATAGCATCAGTTGTTTCATGAGTACCTGTAGACTCTAGGAGGCCTCCCAGTGAATACAGGAGGAGTGGATAGAGCAGGCAGCTGGGGATGCTGTACAAAACCCTTCTCTAGCCCACTCTGTACTGCATACAGAGACTCACTTCTATGATGAAGTTACATGTGTGACCACACATTCTCATTTGTCCCCATTTTGAAGAGGGCTTAGTTCACCCCTGAGTCAGAGTTTCACAACTGCCTCATTATGTGAGCAAGCAAAAGACAACTACGATGAATTCCAAAGGCAGCCAATAAATCTTTCAGAAGCCTAATTTTATTTTAGGAATCGTGCCTAAGGCAAGACTTGTGTGGCTTAGAAAGGGAAAATGTTTAAAACATTTGCAAAAGTTCTGTAAACCTGGTTTAGCCAGTTTCTGCTCTGTGTTACACTATTCTGAAGAGACTTAAAGCTTAATGAGTCCATCAAGTTGGGAAATAGAAAGAATACTTTGCCACTTATAGGAGACACAGGCTCTTGTTCAGTCTAAAGTTATCATTGCAACACACTTATTTCATAGTCAACTTTGTGACTGCCTGGAGGAATACAACATGGAATTTAGTCAAAGATGGACTCTAAAAGAGTTCTAAAATTTCAAGGCAGAGTTCCTCACCCATGCTACCATCACTTTCTGCTCATGAGGAACAGAAAACACAATCCCGGTAAATACCAACTGTGCACCTTGCTGGGTTGGTTCTAACCTTCCTAACAAGGTTTCAACAATTCCAAGCCACATTACTCAACTCAGTGGCATCCTCTGGTCTAAGAAGTCAGCAAACAGAAAAGCAATTGTAACAACTAGTTTTAGTACCTGGCACCTCACAGCACCTGGTCCACCATTAGACACCCACAATAAGAATCCTGTGCCTTCTGCAGAGGCAATCTGTGACTAGATATCATGTCTCAGTGCAAGGCACTTTGACATATGGGATGTAAAGTAGAAAATTACTTGCTAACTCTGCAGCAAGTCTTGATACTTTGGAGATGCAAGAAAAAATTAAAGTGGAAAGAGGGAAAAAATAAAATCTAAGAAAATATTTTTTATAATATGAAAACTAAAGAAGGGTGGAGTAGATAGCTTATTTATCATTCTCTGAGTGATGTGCATCTGAGAAGACTCTCAGTCCAACAGCATTAGCAGCCATTCAAAAATCTATGAAGATTGAAGAACAAAAGGAGAAAATATCTTGTGAGCTGTTAGATGCTTCAGAAGAGTGAGGGCCAGCTGACCCAGGCATGCAGAGTGAAGTAACTCACAACCACAGAACAAAAGTAACACAAAAGAACAGCCCATCTAGATGTGACCTAGATGCTGGCTAAGCAAAGCTTTGAAATAATTCACAGAGTGGCAAAAAATGAAAAAAAGATGCAAAAAAGTTTATACATGTCCAGTATAGATAAGTTGACTTCTTAAGACATTTTAAGTAAAGCATACAAAAATTTGATCATTCAAGTTATTGGTTGTTTTGTCGAAATTCATTGTCCCTTGTTTCCTTGTGGTTGTGGCTTCTGCTGTACACAGTCAGGCTCATATTGGTTTCCCACTTTCCTCATATACTGATGAATGATTTTAAAGCATTTATTTGGACTCAAGATGTGTCAGCAGAAATACGAGTTGTTAAGTTGTTTTGGATATGAAATTATGTCTAAGAAATAACTCTGAGAGAAAAATTTGGACAATCAACTTCCCTAAATTTGTAAAAATGCTCAAACCAAACTTTTCCTCACAGATACCTTCCAGAAGAGATTAATTTCCATAATTAATTATTAAATAATTGTAAGTTAGGTTGACATTAAGTTGCATTAACATGCGAATTTGGAACAAAAAATTCTCAATATAATTTTTGAACAATTTCCTTTCCAGGGTCAGACTCAGGTTTGTTTTTTTTTTCACTTAAAAACTTATTATGCAGGCAACTGTCCCTGAAATTAATTTTTAAAATATATTAAAAACCCTAATCACAAATTTATATTATTATTTCTATTCAGCAAATCAGAAACAGCCTCTCATTATAATAACGATATTGTTTAGCATTATTTTCTTCTGTACATAGATTAGTTGCCCAATTTCTCCAAACATCCTTCATTACGACTAATAAAAAACCCAGATAAATAAGCATAGATACACAAATTAGGAAAAATATAATGTTATTAATGTTATTTTAATTTATACTCCCAAGAAAACTTACAGCAAGGTATAAATTTCCTTGCTGAAGAAAATAAATGAAAAGATAATTAAACTCTAATTAAAATTACGCTCTGATGTACAGATGCAAGGATGAGCAATTCCAGCTAGAGCATCATTAACCATGTACGCTAACATTTGTTTGTACTTATAGCTAGGCATGAATTTATTTAAAGAACCCCCAAGACCTCATTTCAGTATCCAAACACACGCTTAGTGCCCCCTAAAGATGGTGTGTTTAAGTTGTTCAATAGCTGCAGATTACCCACACACTTAAGATCCAGCCCAAGTGAGTGCTTTGCTGAATTCAAATCAAAATGTGACTCAGTCACAGGCTTAGTTTGTGCTTCTGTGCTGCATGAGGGGTGGAGCAGGGAGATGCAGAACCAGAGTGCCTCATCTTTCCTAATTTCATATCAGGGATGAATTGTGTCAGTCCTTGAACTCCTAGGGCAGAAGTGGGAGGATTTAGCTCTAGCAGGTGGACAGATACAGCAAGAGGATGGCTCGCCCACTGCTTGACAGCCATGATGGAGATGGGCTTAAAAGCAGAGGTGGCATCAAGACATAAAGCACAGCACACCGAGATCACAGTGTCAGCACTCTGTATGCAAATACAGAATGCCTGCATCTGATACCATGCCATGCACAGCTGCAATTCTTTGTGTGTGTCCATGCAAGAGCACACCGCAGCTAATCTTGCATGCCAATTGCCTACGCAAAACAAATATAAAAAGTGAATGTATATTTACTTATACATAAAGATCAAAAACATAGTGTCACAGCATTTTTTTGAGCCATGTAATGAGTCACTGAAGAGCCACAAATAGAGGGATAAAAGTCCTCCTTCAAGTGCCTCTAGATACACCCCTACCACAGTGTCTCTCACCTACTCGATCTGAAGCTGAACAAGTAGGGATTGCATACTCATGTTCTCTTTGAGGTCTTCAGACACCACAGATGGTCCTTATATCCTACAGCACCTCAGCAAACTAGCCTAGGCCAAATAGCTCAGCCAAGCCTCCTCTCTCTCCCTTCATTACTCCAAGCATGGTTTTTGGTTTCCATGTTCCATAGTACCCTGACATTTGCCTTAAAGAGAACTGACAGATCAGTTAAGAGACAGCAAATACTTGCCTCTAAGCACAGAGGAGGGAGTGAGTAAACATGTACTCTTCTCCACTTTGTGGGGTTGGAAAGATATTTCCAAAAGACATGAAATGAAAATCACTTATTTCTGCATCCAACACAATCTCTCGATGACTCTAGAGTAGCTAGAGTGAATCATCTAAGCTGCAAGAAAGCTGTAGCTTTGCTCCAAATTGTTCTGAAGTTTGTGCCACACTTTGCAACTGCAAAGTGAAAACAAAGTGGATCTAAAGCCCTGCAAGTCAGAACGATTTTGTTTTACATATGCTTCCCTATGATATGATATGGCTGATATGGTGCAAAGATACTGATCAGTCTAGAATTACTCACTAATTTTTATATGCTTCTGAATAGTCTTTACAGAATTAGAAACCTAAGACATTTAATCTAGTTACAGTGAGTTCTTTGTTGTCAGCAGCTATTTATATGCTTATGTTTTCACCATTATCTGCACAAAACATTTTCAATCATAAGAACAAGCAGCATTCATTTTGGCTTTTGGCCTTCTATTTCTCATACCTCACTGATTATCTGAACCTAGATTTAGGCTAGCAGCATCATACTTGCACATTTTCCACTTTGGGAAAGGTCTCTCCTTTGGAGCCTACGGAAGAAACATCATAGGACAAAATACAAAACACTCTCAACTTAAGGCTTCAGCTTTTACACTGTGGTCAGCTTTAAAAGCTGGATTGTAGAGCTAGAAAATTGACAAACAAAGAGACATCTCCAACTGTCTTGAATTAATTCTGATGGAGAAGGAAAATCTATGTTACAGTCCTTTCTAAAAGGCCTCACAGGAAAGAAATATTTATGGAAGCCTCTAGAAAAAGCATTTTAAAATATTACTGTACTTCCATTGAAATTAATTATACAAAAATCTGTTGACCTCAGAAACACAACTTCAATGTCTGTAAATAAAACATAACTGTAGGAAGCTATACAACATAACTAATGCCATTCTTCCTTTAATCTAATGGAATTAATCTGTCCACACTGTGTTTTAAGGAAACTCTTCTCCAGTTTATTTTACCACTGACTATATTTTCTTTAATTTCTAGTCCTCTCAATAACCAAAAAGTTCTAGAGTCTGCCTAAATATTTGTTTCAGGCAAGAAAGAATTGAGCACCAACAATTCTGCTTTATCTTCTCCCAAATTAAGGTTATTCTGATTTGCAAAGCTAGTTCATCAAAGATTACAACAGCGGAAAGTTGTTCTGAGCACACACACAGTGAAAACAGTGATACAAAATAGGTTCAGGCAGAACTAACACCCAGGACATGGAGCAGATGCATCAAATTCATAAGGAGAATATCTGTGGTGGGAAAAGACTCTCCAAAAGGTGCCAGTGCTCTTTGGCCCTTTAGAGACCGGGTCACAGCCTGGCCCCTGCTCTCCACACCTTGCGCCATTATTTTGCTGCATTCACTCCAACAGCACACCTGGCTGTGAAAGGAAAGCTCGAGCAGTCCGAGGGCAGAGCCTGTGGTGAGGAGGGGGAAAGGGCAAGGCTGCAATCAGCAAAGCTGGGTTTCTCCTGGAGGGCTGCCGGACAGCACCAGTGGCCGCTGAGGCCCTTGCACAATCCTGTGTTTGCGAGAGGGGACTCAGAGCACTTTGAAAGCCAGGACTTTTCTGGCCTGTCTTGGGAAGCAGATGGAGCTTGGGCAGTAAACTTTTATTTTAATTTTCATTCCTGACAGATGAAAATGTTTTCTGCTAGTTGCCTTAAAGAAAAGCAAAAAGAAATGAAAGCAGACACAAGCTTTTCTAGCATTATTTGTTAATATTTTTTGGCAGCTGTACATATACTACTCTCTTGCTGTGACCATAATCGAAGCCTAATGTTGCTCCCAAGGAATGCTGTGGCAGTATTCCCATCGAATGCACTGCAAGCAGATTTGGGGCCTTTGTTCGGTCAAAGCTGTTCCAGATGGAGTCCAGAGGATTCCCACCCAGCATTCCAATTGTAAAGAATGACTTTGCCTTTCTCTTTCAATAGGAGTTTTCTGGCTCCAGGTACAGATGACCTGCTAGGATCAACAGTGGAAATGACCCACTACCATTGAGCACGATGACCCCTTGAGAGAAAAGGGTAATGTCAGGTTTTATTTCTTGCATACCTGTCTATCAATGTTAAGGTGGCTATATGTGGGGTAATTCAGTTTAATGTTGCATATATTGAAAGGGTTTCTGCTGGTCACAGGAATGTAGCTCCTCCTAGGATAGAAATATAATTATTGTACACCAATGGAACAGATTTTGGAAGGATGTGAACACAAATCCTGGTACTGGTGTACCTACTCACATGAAACCATACCAGGAATATAATGCAGGAAAAATGTAAGCTACTCCAAAAGGAAATCTTACAATCACAAAAGGGAAAATTCTTTTGTTCTTCTGGGATCTTTAATGGTGAAAAATTGGTTCAAAATTTACATTTGTGTCACACTTCATAAAGTACTGATATTTTCTGTCATTATTAGTGAGCTATTAGCCTAGCAGTAGTTTTTGTGACCAGCTGAAGTAGGACTAGTAGCCAGATAACAGATGTGCAGAAACAGCAAGCTCTCTAGTACTTTCTATTTCAAAAATCACTGGTCACTTCTGAAAACTATTATCATTATATATTACTTTGAAACAAAATCCTCCCTTCCCTTGACTTTGTTAGTAACTCACTGCTGATCTATGGCTCTAATTTTGTAAGCAAACTGATGCTTGTTCATGCAAGTAGGACTTCTGAGCAAAGACTGCAAATTTAGGCCAGTAGAAAAATAACCACCCAAGTTACGACAATACCCAGCTTGAAATTTTGGTCCAAAGCATTTGATTTAACAATACCATAAAGCATTGCCAAGCTCTCAATTCAGATGAGAAGATTCACGAAATCATGTATTGAAGTTTTTCAAATCCATACTTGTTCAGAAACATCCAGGATAAGAAACTAAACTTTTCCCTCCCTTACGTTACAAGGCTGAGTCTCTGCAGGCCCAAAGCCAAGCACCCTGATTAGTATTCTAATGAGAAACACTGTGACACCCAAGAAGAGTCCATTGGCACAAGGCACCTGCATGCTTAGATAGAAGATTTCTTGATGAGGATGGGTGCTGTTATAGGACACTGATACCTTTGCAGTGTGTACCAATCACCAGTTTAAGAATTTGTTTCATAAATCCAGGTTTTCTAGTTGTGGTCATTTAGGCTAATAAACCTGATAGACCTCAAGCACATTATGATATCCAAACACTGTGAATGTTTTCTAAGAACAAATATGCTAAAATGAGAGCCTTCAGTTAAATTTCATTATGGTGTGCATTGAGGAATTGTTATTGCATATTGCAAGAAAATCTTTTAGGCATTCCTGTAACACATCTAATATTCAGAAAAACAGCAATTCTGACCAATTATGTAGAAAGCAAAACCATTAATATACAGACTTCACTTTCTTTTCAGTTGTCGATGTACCTATTTGCAGAGGTGCTTCATTGGCTCAGTTAATTTACAAGACTAGGAAATACATATAGGCTTACAAAAGCTGACAGACAGCAGGGGTTGTGGGAGTGGAACAACTCTTTTTTTCTACATTCACTGTTATTCACTGAAATAGGCTTGTTTGCTTGTTTCTTAGTATCTTGGGAGCAATGATTAAAAACAAACCCAACAATATTTTCTTGTAAGGTTCTGAAACAAATAGCCTTCCTTTGACTTCACCAGACACTCAACTGGGCTTTGAGCAAAGTGGTGATTGCCTCCAAGTGACACAGCAGTGACCCAGACTTTGCAACCAAGAAGTAGAAATAACTGTAATGCTTTATGGGCTTCCAAAACCTGTCCAACAGTTTTGCCTTTGTTAACGCACATTTCAATCTGATGAAAGATGGGCAAGGAGCAGAAAAAGCACACATGTGATACTTTGTGTTCAGCAGGCAAATTTGTATGACATTTTTTCCCTTCTGTTTTCTCGGTGAGTGAGCGAAAGCTTGTGCATGTTTGTCAGACTGGCCCTCCATTAAATGTCTCTTCATGGAAATAAGGGGATATTTATGCACAGTGACTAATGAATGGATGCATTCCAGCATCTGCTATTGTGTATTTCCTGTAAAGTCATTTATTATTCTATCTAACAAACACAGTGTTCTTGGGTTGATGCTTAAGATTAATGAGGCATTTACTCCTATTCAAGAAACAAGTTCAGAAGACGCATTTTCTCCCATTCAGCTGTGCTGATAGTTTAATTAATGCCATTAATACATATAAGTCACCAAGAACTGGTTTATGGTAACACTGAGGAAAGTTGGCAAAGCAGGGAAATTTCAGAGGTAAAGCTACAACATAACATTGCCCTTTGTTTCCAGGTAGTACAGGATTCTCCAGACAGCAGGTGATCTTACAGACTGCATGAGTAACAAAACCCCAAGATGTAATGAGCTGAGGTAATGACGGAATATCAGTCTCAACTCTCTGCTTGTGTGGGCTTAGTCAAATCCTTAATGTGATTTCACTACAAATTTATTTTTATGTAGATGCATGTCATATTTCCCCCCTCCTCCTAGTATTAGAGACAAAAAGAAAGAAAATACACTCTTACTGAAATGTAAGAGTTGATGCTGTAGACCATAACCAGTGCTATGGTCTATGGTTTAAAGATATATTAGGGGAATTTTTCGAAGTGTGTACAGTTTCACTGATACGACAGGAGGAATTTAATGGCTCTTTCAGTGCTCCTACTGCTTTTTTGCTCAAGTTTCTGCATGGTGCCTTTTTTTGTTAGGGATGCCTAATTGCCAGGCCCACTTAGGCCAGCACAGAAAGCCTGGTGCAAACTAAAATATCACTGGGTTCACATTTCAGAAACTGAGAACTGGAAAGTAAGGAGTGAGCATGGGAATATGCAAGTTTAAAGGAGGGGATAGAAAACAAAAATACAACGAAAAGGTGGCACTTAACAAGGCTTTACAACCCTGGCCCCAGAAGAAAACAACACATAAAGGTACACCATTCAGGCATCAAAACACAGGCCTTCTCATGCTAAAGTCTTATCTAGAGCTAAATTTTCATCCATAGACTTATGACTGGTTTAATCTCCTCCCTGTTGTCACCCAAAGTGATCATCTCATGACCTCCCCAGACATATAGAATATGCGCAAGAAGCACCTTGAACACATCATTCTTACTGAAATAGAACAGTGGTGCAAGGACCAAATCTACTGATGATTCAGAGAGGTAAATGCAATTACATAAAGCCACATTACAGCTATAGAGAGCTGCTTGCCAAGCTTCTAGAGACAGAGGGCTGGTTTAATTTGTTTGAATCTCCTAATATAACTTTTCTTTCCTCATTTTCAATTTTTATCTCAAGGACTGGTAACAGGAAAAGAAACTAACATAACAATGACAAAACCCCAAACCAAACAGCTTTTCAACACTATTTTAACTCTCCAAACAGGAGAAATAAGCAGATCAAAACACAACTGGCACTGCTCATAGAGAAGCACTAGGTCTTAGTGTGCCCAGGCTGCTGGCAGTGTTGTGCAGTGCTTTGTCGCCATACAGCTTTGCTGCTTGAGTTAACACCTTCCAAAAGCTGCTACTCCCAGTCTGCAGTGGACAGCTCCAGGTACAGGAATGGGTGTTGAGTTTGGTACAGTGCCTGGTAGGACAAGGAACTCCTGGGGAGTTGTACAGACAAAAGCCCATTACTTGCTCTGAGTGTTATTCCAATTCCCTAAGAAAAACAAAGTCCACATAGCCCAATAGGATAAAAAAGAGGCCATGAGGGAGACATTGACGTCTTCAAGAAATAATTCTAAAACCTATCCTTCAACAAAACAATTTTGCTTATAGTGAAAATTCAATGATTAACAACAGAAGACTGTATGAACATATTTGTTACTTATAAAAACATCTCCTCCACCCAGCTGTCCCAGGCAGTAGCTCTGAAATGGCCATAATGTAGTAAACATCTCAGCGTGAAGCAGTGATGCCATCAACAGGTGCAAGGACATGCTATGGACAACTAGGGAGTAAGACCTGCTAGACAGACATCAGGCATACAGACATCACCTATCCCTTATTGTGGGAGTAATACAGATAGAATTACACATCTTCTGCCCAGAGAATAAAATATAACACGTCATCTAATTCTCAGTGTCATTAAAGACAACAAACCTATTATTTAAATTTACTACTCCAAGTTGTTTGTAAGAAGTTGGACCAACAGCCTCAAGAAATGTAGCATTTTTTTCCTACAAGGGTTTCCTGGTGCTTAGCCTGCAGCTGTTAGCATTGGATTTCAAGACACACTGTACTAAACTGTATTAAGCATGTGAAAGGACTTTCATTCCTCATTAGCTGCGCATAAGAAAGGATTGTAACTTTTAAAAAGAACTAAGCAGCTTTGTAAAAAACTTGAGTTTTGCTCTAACAAAAATCATACTTGTTAAAACTTTTTTATTCCCAGCTGAACTATGCTTCAACTCAAAGCAAATAAAGTCATCAGTTGAGTCCATTCTATTAGAGGACAGCATTTAGAGAGCGAGAGGGGAAAAAAAGAAATAAAAAAAGAGTCCAATAGGTCTTTGAACAGTGGTCCCTTGTCTGTCACATCAAGACATGGCTTCTACTTCACACACTATTGACCATGAAAAGCAATCTTGCGACTTTTGAAGCCCCATCACAAAAAAAAAAGAGTGCGAGAGAAAACTTTTCTTGAAATGTCAAGGATGGGGGGCTGACTGCTCTCATCTCCTATGATTAATGACTTGTGGCCTTATTGTGTAGAGGCTGCTAATTAGCTTGAGACTGATTAAGGCTGCAGAATGCAAAATTCAGCTTGATAAACCTGGACGGCCTCTGTTCCCCACCTCAGACAAGCCTGGTGCAGAAACTCTGGCATCCAGTTTTGTGATGAAAACATACTCATTGGAACTAATGTAACTCCAAGAGAATGTGGGCTCCACCTACTAGAAACTTAACAGCAGTGTTTTCCTGTAAAATTAATTTTCAGTCCTGTCCTAGTTACCTGCTTTTTATCTAAAAACTTGCTTCACACTTTGAGTAAGCAGACATCATACGCTAACAAATCTTATTCAATACCATTTAAAATTTAGTTTAAAAGCAAAACAAAATAGCAGGAGGGTACTTTTAATCTTCCATTAATTCTTATAAACAAATGAGAGCAAGTTCATTGTAATGCTTCTAAGAAGTTGCACACGGCCTTCTTGGATGTTATTTATAGATACATTTAAAAAGAGAGCAGAAAAGGGGCAGATCCTAAATTGTAATTGCCTGACATTCTGACTAGCTACTTTACTGAAATACATGCTGAACCCTTTATTTGGTAATAATTGCTTGCCATACCTATAGAGGTGGAAGTCTAGTACACAGGGAGCTTCAATCTCTTCTGCCCTGATCCCCCTCCTTCTCTCCTCCCAGTCTTGGATTAAATCTGCTTGTTAAATTCATCTTCACATGGAAAAGCATTACATTCCTCTAACACAGGAAGGTTGCAAATACTTATGCCAGATTTTTAACACTAACCTCATCAAACTGATGCACTACAACATAAGGTTGATTAGCTTAATAACTGATTACTCGTCCTCTGGGCACTAGCAATCAAAATTAGAAACTTTAGCAGCTCATATGACAAAGTAATATGAGCTTATTTTTTCACATACCTACAGTTCCAAGAGGGAAGGGGAAAAAAAATAATGTTTCTAGGCTAGTACCAAAGAGGGAAAGTTTCTTGGTTTTGGTGGGATGGATTAAAATGCTAATAGTTTCCTCTCTACTGAATAATACCTAGATAAGAAGACCACGTAAATATCTATGCACAAAGATAAATCAACCAAATGATCATTGTTGAATTATCTTAAATTTCAAATATATACAAGTTTGAACACCTTCAACACATGAGCTGCTTGAATTCAAGGGGCTTCCTTTTATGCTCCGGATTTCCCAGAGCATCGTTTATTTGTGCCACCCATTACTCACTTGCATTGCTTTATACCCACAAGGCAACTGTTACACCAAATACAGCATGTTGTGAAGTGAAAAGACAGTCATGCTTTAAAAGAGTAAGTTCCAGTATTGCAAAAATACTTCCACATGAGTGGAAGGTCTTGCCAAGGGGAGAGTTTGCAGGGGTAGTGCTAAATTTATGATGAAAGGCAACAGGTGGCCATTGGAAACAGTAACTTAAAGGATCATGAGATGACTGCAATAGATAATGCAGGGAGAGGACAACATCCACAACCTCTTTCAGGTCCTCAACAGGAAGTCTAAGTTTATGCCTAACTTGAAGCTTGCAAGCAATCCCTTTGAAGCCAGTAGTAACCAGATTTTTAAGTACTTGTGTGTCTATGCATTTATTTTCACGGTAATTATATAGCACATACACTGTGTGGTGTAAACACTAACAGACCAACCTCAGCATTCTGTAAGGTAGCACAGTTCCTCCAGCATCAATATATTGCTCACAACCTGGGATTTAACTTATTGTTTACAAGCATTTTTCTATGCCTTACCCTGTTTCTTTTTTGCCTTGTTTTGCTTTGCTTTCAGCAAGGCTCTTTGTAGTGTCATAACTCACAATCTTTCTAGTCAGACTTTGTTTATAAAACCTCTATTGTTCTAGAACAATGGAGTTGTGACCTGTTCGAAGGCAGGACTGCAATCAGGGCCCTCTCCGTACTTTCTCAGGGTGCACTTTGTGACAAAGTGAATAGACCACACAACCCTATTGATGTCAGCCAGGAGGAGAAAAATAGGCTCCCTCAATAAATCTCAACATAAATCTTCTTGCCCTATCTGACCATCTGTATGAAATCACATAAAGCACAAAATTAATAAGCAGAACAAGTATTTCCAATCCGAAAAGATTGAAATACTGCTTGCAGACCAAAACGGATTTGTTTCATACTTAGGGCAGTTTTGGGGAATTCACAGGCATCAAAAGCAACAGGTGGAAACATAGCTTGTGCCAAGACAAAGTGAATGAGATTGACCCTAGCATCATGAATATGCCTCACTCTTCTGTGGCAGTTCCCTGCTATAAATTTCCTCAGTGTCAGGTTTGTGGCTTCTGTTGCTTTCTTATCACCGATGACTTCAGTTTTCTAATTTTGCCTCCAATGTTACAAAACAATTATTCACACAACACAAGTAGTAGCAGTGAAACAGCCACAACTTTTTTCCCTGTTTGAAAATGCCACATTTTGCAGTTCTGGTTTTGAAGGTCAGATAAGAGTTGCTTAGAAGAGGTTGAGGATGACCACGTCCCTTTTGAAATTTACTTCTAGTCAGTCATCAGTGGCACCCATATTTTTTTTGTAAGTATGTTAAGAACATAAGGATCATCAAAAGAATCACTGCAGAAAAGAGAAGCGAAGAGTTTTCCTTCACTTCAGTGGAAAAAGCCTTCACAAATTGCCGAGGTGTATTCTAGGCAGTTAAAATGTGTGCATTCAACATAAATGTTCATTATCATTCATGAAAGAAGAAAACAAAAAAGATAGAGCAAGCACTAAAACAAGCAAACAAATGGAGCCTCTGACTTAATTGCAAAAAGTATTTGTGGGAAAACTGAAAGCACTTCAGAGCAGTGCTACCTTTTTGTCCAGTGTCAATACAGCTTCTAGCACAGCAGGGTTCCAGATTGTGACCAAATCTTTCAAACAGTGCAGCATTGAGCAACAGCATAAAGCCAGCTAAAGCCAAGTTATTTCTAAATTCAAATTATTATTTATATTTTTAAGCATTCACTCCATTTTGACAGCAATAAAATCCTTCTATAATGTCTTCCATCTGAGTAGACTGTATTAAAGTGCTTTACAACAAATTACTGGTTAAAATGTGAAAAAAGAAATTAAATTGTTATAATGGAAGGCAAAATATCCCATCTCAGTCAAGTCCTGCTAGAGGGAAAATACTACTGTAGATTCATCAAGACTAAAAGCATGACAAAAACTGACTTTATAAAATTATATTTCTGCTGAATCAAGGCATATTTATCATATATAACCTCATATAGCAAATTCCAGGCAACTTGTTATATTGCTGGTTAGAAAACACTTCAACTTAAAATGATTGTTCAGGTACCATTAGTAAAATTGCACACTTACTGGTAATACAAGCTATCAACGTCAGATCAACATTTATAAATCTGTGTCTGCTGACCTGATCATACCTAGTCAATGACTAACCACTCTGAATGGGTGAAAAACTAAGGAGGGAAAACACCTCTGTGAAGCAAACACTCACCTTAGATATTCAGCAGAAAAGAAGGAGAGCAATCAAACAGAGCTCCTGATGTGACAGACACATGCAGAGGACCAGCCTAGGGGTGAAGTAAGGCAGGGGAATCCACTGCTGTTTCTCCAGGACTTGTGAAGATAAAAAGGAGTTGTCCATTCCTCCTTTCACAAGGAATTCATTCATTTCTCTGTGTTGAAAATACAAGGAAAAAAAATGAGCAACCTAAAAAGAACTCAACTATGACATTCCTTCCCTCACTCCCTCCAAACAGGCAAACCTATTTAGAACATCCACAACCTATTAATTTAGCAGCACTGAAGTTATTAAGAATGTATAAAAATTTAACTTCATGTATTTTAAAATCCCACTTTTCATAAAGCTAGAATAACTATGCTTTGCTCTAGCATAAAGTGTTTTAAAAGGTATCATAAAGCAATCCTACCATGCAGACAATGCCTTTACTCCTGAGTAATATGCTAAATCCTTTGTTAAGCCACCTCACTGCTTTTATAGTCTGATGATTGGTTCAACAGCTGAGTATCAGCACCAAATCAATTCAGGTGTCCTCGTTAATGCCTTCATTCACTGTGGCTCCAGGACATAGGCTGATTGCCTGAGCACTGAAGGGATGGCAACAACACCCAGCTGCCACTGCTCCTATCAGCAGAGGACCTGTGGAAGGACAACTAGAGTTCAGAGGATGCTGGAGAACCATAGAGAGGGTAAGGGAGGGTGGGGCCAGGGATACAGCTGCCCAGGCAACCCCTTTTCTACTGAGATACTGCATGCGAAGTGTGGCAATTGAGAAGTGAAAGTGCTTATATCTCTGTTAGAGTTTGTGTGTCCCAAGCACAACACATCAGCCAGGTAGCTAAGAAGTCAGAAGTATCAACTTGAGAGATCAGAGTATAGAAGTGCCAGAGGAGGCTTGAGGGAAAAGAACTAGAGAACAGATTTGAGGATGTGAAGACACATGATGACAAGTCAAAAAAATACCTTCGGGTTATACATCTGTTAACAAGATACTGGAAAAGAGACTGGCTGAATACTGTGTAATAAGTCTAATTACTGGACATCTATAAGAGTGTAGTATGGCCAAACAAGTTAGCATCAGAAATAATTATAGGTCAAGCAGTGAGACTATCACAATCTACAGACACTCTTGAGGCAATAATCATAAAATGGTTTAGGTTGAACGTGGTATTTAAGGTCTTCTAGTTCTAACTCCTCTACTGTGGACAGGGACTCCTTCCACTAGACCAGCCTGCTCAGAGCCCCATCCAACCTGGTCTTGAACACTTCCAGGAATGGGACATCCACAACTTCTTTGAGCAACTGGTTCTAGACATTATGTCTTGTTAGACAAATCAGGTGTAGGGGCAGCAAGCTTTTGAGCATACAAACTCTTGTTTGATGGCATGAAGGACATAAAAATCAGTTACACGGGCAAACCTGGCCTCTTGATGTTTTGGATACAATGCATAAGACTTTGGAGAAATAAATTTCCTATTGCACAACATAAAGCAGCTCTCATCATAACTGATTGAGGGACATCCAGAGTTTCTATTTCCACTCAGCAACTAGGAAATTATTTTCAGCAATTTATGGTGTACTACAAAGCTACCCAAACCAAAGACACTGTGTATTTTAGATGCTATATAAAAATTAGTGCCCTGGGATGTGTGTGGGAAATAACCAGTACTTAAAGCTGGTAATTAAAATTATTAATAATAGCAAAAAAAAAAATCCAGTCTCCAAGCAAGTCATCATAATGCTTAATAATTGATTGTAATTGTAATAAATACTAATGAATTCATTTAGAAAGTAATGTAGCTTTATATGTTTATTCACTTTCCTAAGAAATATTTGTGTTGGTGTTATGTCAACAATTTAATACACTAAAATAATTTATAATTATTTATTACTAGTTTCAGCACTTAATAAAAAGCAGTTGTTTCACATAAATACCAAAGCAATCTTCAGAGCATATCTGTGTCCCCAGCAAGCACTCGGTCTGGCTTGTGAGTCCTTTTACCATCTGTGAGCCTGCAGGATGAAACTGCACCAGCCAGCTGAATGTCCCAAACTGCAGAATGAGCCAGCCTGCAGGGAGGACCTTGCCCTAACCTGGGATTTACTAGCATTCACTCTGTCTGTCTCCAGAGCTAAACATTTCCACTGGGAAGAGATGCAGTCACTCCTCAACAAAAAAATCATCCCTCCATACTGAGTTAGTAGCTCTGAGTAATCTCTTCCACCCCTATCCAATTTCCTACCTTTCTGAAGTCTGTCCATATACTGCTTCATCTTCTAATACAGCATTCCTCTTCTCCATTAACTTTGCTAGGGATGCAAATATTTATGACAGCTTTTTCAACTCAGCTGTTTGATTCATCTGTGAAGGTTATTGGGTACTACATTAACCTCTTTTGTGCCACTTGGGATGTCTATCTCCTGCTGCACTCACATTCCTGATGTGGAGCATCTCTCAGCAAGAGTGGCAGCAATAAGCAGGGCAGTGCCCTCTGTGGAGCTCCAGGAATGCGACTGCAGACAGCTCCTGCAGGGCAAGGGGACACAAATCTCCTTCCCACTGTGGGCTCAGAACCAACACTGAGGACAGCTGGTCACCTTTTCACTGTGCACATTGAGAGGGAGATGCTGCCCTGCATAGGAAACACAAACCTGCAATCCCTGGCTCTAGGATTGAGGTGATTATGTGATCAGCACCATCCTGCCTAGTACCTGGAATTGGATCAGGACTGGACCAGGTGTTGTCCCTCTAGGCACGAAAGACCACTTCTATTACAGCACTAGTAGGGATAGTGATGAGGCACATGGTAAATAGGCCACATCAAAACTCATTCTTTCTAAACCTGTCACACCTGGATCCCCACTCCTGTCTCCTAGGGTCACCTCAGAAGACCCAAACTGTGCCTGAGTCACACACTGGCCAGCATGCCCTTGCCCATGCCACTATTATGACCAGCTGACAATGCCTTTACAGTACTGTTTTATCTGATTCATCTCCCAGCTGCTCATCTTCCTGATTTATGCCATCATCACCAAAGCCTGACTAGCAAGAAGAACAAAAGGAAGGGGATTCACACTGTCCTTCTAGGGTTTATGAGTGCTGGCATGCCTTTTTTATTTCTCCGAACTTGAAATCCTGGGCACATTCACCACCTGTCTGCTTTGTCAGGCACCTCCACGGTGTTTGATGACAGCTAGCTGTCCTCTCATTTAAAGGGAATTATGGATCTGACTCAGAAGATTCAGTACACACAGCATAGGTTATTGTGGGTCAAGGAACAGACCTTACCTCAACCCAAAGCACAGAAGCATACTTAGAACTTTCAAGGATACCACTAACTATTTTTGATCCCAAGCAAAAGACAAAGTCCTAGGATGGCAGTAGCCAGGCCTCTTCATCTCAAAAGCAGTGTGACAAGAGCTGGGTATTATCCTATGCTTCCCCCGCTCTTTTAAAAGAGCAAGTCTTGATACAACCACCAAGACCTCATGAAGAGTTGCAAAATTTGCCACCTTAAGGTGCCTCAGGGGGTATTGCAATGCAGCTGTTGCAAAAAGGAGGAAGTTACCCCAGGGAGCTCAGACCTGGGACAAGCTTTTATAAACGCATGGCTGTCATTCTGCTCACACCTTTGCTTTAAATATGAAGCTCTGTAGGATGAGGTTAAGAGCTGGGCTCTGTGGCTGACTCACGTAGCAGACACGGAGCTCTCCTGTGTTGAGAGATAAACACAAGGAGTAAAGGGATTATACTGTATTGTAGGTCAAGAGCCAGTTTTGGTGGAGTGTTAATCTCTAAGAGTATCACTGCCAAAGTCACTCCTTAATGTTGCAGTTCAAGAGACAGCCGCTGTCTTAGGACCCGAGGCTAACCTATTTGATGTCACACTACAAGTACAGCAGGTGCTGGGTTTGCAATGTATATTTGATGTCTAGTGTTGAAAAGTGAATTGATTGAAATGCTGTCAGGCTGCATTTTGAATGATTGCACTACTAATGTCACCTAGAGGCAACTTGATGGACATTCTGCCATACATAGAATACAGTAGGATGGAAATCATCATTTGCAAATCATCACCTTTGAAAGTACAACAAGCAATTCAGCTGAAAAAAAAAAAAGAACTGGAAACATGTTGAAGAAACATTAACCCAAGGAAGTGAGCAAATCAGGAACACCAAATATTTAGGTTCATGGATTTCTCATTATGGGAATTTTCAACCAGCTGTATTTCTTTTAGGGTGTTGCATTTCAAAACCTGTGTTTTATTTGATAATGTAATTCTACCACAGGAAATCTAATCTGTTTGTCTTCTAAGTTTTTAGTGTTATACATTTGGGGGTTTGTTCATTTATGAAAGTAGTTTTACAAAATCTGTCACTATACACAAACGTGACAAAAAGAGTAGTAGAACACCTAGGTTACAGTTTATAAACATTCATGTTATAGGATAGAGGTAGGGAAGATTTCCTTATTTCCAGTGTCTACTATTCTCCATAAAAGTAGAATTCTGCAATAATTTTACATCAATCTGGAGATTAATTTTAGCAATGTGGTAAAACCATTGGCTTATATGTGCTTTCAGAACCAATATCCCAGAAAGAGGAAGAAGCAGGACTAAGGACACGTGAGCATTTCACCACAGTCATCTACTACTATCAGCTTGTGTTAGCCAGTCAGCAATAATGCTGAAACCTTTCTTCAAGTACTCTTCTATCAGATTTTCTGAGAAATTCGGTATGAATTTACTGTGACTGTATTCTTCTAGAAAACAACAGAAACTGGGATTCAGGCTAGATGTTCAACTGTTTCATTTAAAAATCCGGTGGGGTTTTTCTACGTATACCAGTGCATTTATATACATCCCCAAAGATATTATGCGCTCCTTGAGCATTACAGAACACAGCATCTCATCTAGAAGAACATTTCAAATTCTATATAAATTTGGCACTGCACCAGGGAAAATCTATCCTTTCCACTAACAAATGGGGACAGGAAGCCATTTTGAATCTGCACAAAGTCACACAGCAAGTTAAAGAGTTCTGTGTCTACTGAAAAAATTATTCCATATTGGAGCAGGAACTGCTCATACAGTTGGAAAATCAAGTAGAATCAGGAAGAGAGTTCTTCTCCAGCCTCTTGAAAACCCAGTGCTCACAGTACCATGCGTAGCAGTGAGATGTTCAGACTCTGCTTTTCTGGAGCAAGGAACGTGGAACGGGGCCATGAAAAGGCCAGACCTTGACTAAAGGCAGGCTTACCTGGGAGCTCTCCTACTGCACTGCACACGTGAATCCTAAATGGGGCCACTCATCAGGGAGCAGAAAAAGCAGGGCTTCTCCAAGGAGAGAAGAAGCTGGGAAATGAGGGTAACTTGAGTGAAGCCCCACATTGCCCAGAGAGGAGCAGGCTGGTGATTGTAATGGGGTCCACTGAAGAGCCAGACTAGGTGAGATAAAGAGGCAATGGCAGCATCCTCCCAGGAGGCACAATCAAGAGAGGAGGTTGAAATGAGTTTGTGCCACAGCTCCAAGGCACACACAGGATACAGGACAAGAGACAAAGCTACCTTGCAGGGCAGGTGTGAAGCCCACCCCAGAAAGCCAGTCAGCAAGCCCGAGCAATGGCTGGAGGGAACTAGAACCTTGGCTTAGGGGACAGCTCACTGCCCAAGGCTGAGTCAGACTGGACCTGAAGGCAAGGGCTGTGGGACAGGGCCTCAGGTGAACCTCACCAGAGCTCTTAAGGCCAGTCAGGACCTCATACAACCCAATACTTTGGAAGGAGATGGGAGCCTAAAGCTCTGTTTAAGCAAGAAATGTTGCTGCTTTACCTTTTAATAAAAATATATACCTGCTCTTATGCTGAAAGGCTGTATCTGGCCAACAAAAGATTCAGGTGTTTCTTCAGCACCCGATATAACCTACCAGATAGGCATGGGTTGGGGCAAAAAATGTTCTGTTCAAAGGGTGATGGGCAGTCTTTCCTCTTACTTGTCTGCTATGTAGACTGCAAAAATCAGTTTAATGAAGAAAAGTTTAAATATATAAATATTTACATAAGAAATAGACAAAAAAAAAAAGTACCCAGTATTTCTCTCTCTAAATTGAGCCTTAAACCATTAACTCCTATTAAAAATTGGGTGAAAGTCTTAAATGAGTAAATGGTAGTCTCTGTAGCCTGTGTGTCATTTTAAACATAAACAAAATCAATGTCTTCTAAGGGAATCTTTCAATATTTAGAAATTAGCTGGCTGCCTGGGTATCGAGAATTTGTATGCACATTCTTTTCTTTCACTGATCTGCTCTTTCAACATCAGGAATGGTAACACTCTGGGAATTGTTTACCCAAGATCAGCGTGGTTCAAGTGTTACTTAGGATCTCAGTTAGCATTTCTCAGCTTTTAAATGTTTAGTCCTTGGGGAGAAGTGAAAATGACAGCAGGAAGAACCTGGAGTACTAAGTCCTGCTGAAGCTGGCACTTGATGACAGGAGGGGAATGAACACACCAGGCACTACATTTTATGATAGAGCAAACAGGGAAGTTTGTATTAGATTGTATCAACTTCTGCTGTGTCTTGAGCACATCTGAAAGAAAAGAAAAAAAGTGCTGAAAGTTACAGGGTACAAAAGCAAGAAGAGTGCATGGAGAACAGGAAGTTTGGGATAGGCGTAAAATGGAAATAAAGAGTAGAGGAAAAAAAAGACTTGTCACCTCTCACATGACAACTATTCTAAGAGATGGCTTTGCAGTTCAGATGAGAAAGAGTTTGTTCCTTCCTCCCTTGCCCCCAAGCCCACCAGAGGGAGACACTTCACCTAGGGGGAAATGGCTTTGGCATCTGATGATCTGAGCCTCATGTCAGAAAGATAAATAGAGTAATTTTCTCTGAAGTAAAACAGGCAACAGGCAATGAAGGGTAGGGTGTGTGGTGGTAGTGTGCAAATCTGTCTTTGGTTGGCCTAGAATATTAGAAAGGCATCCACCACACGAGGAAGTGATATCCCATAAGACATGCTAAGAGCCATGGATTTGTGTTTGCAGAAAGCTGACATCAGGTTGTTCCAGAGCTGTCAGCCCTCTGTGGGAAAATTGATTGATCCATGGATTCAAGCAGCCCAGCTCTGAGCACTTATGCAGAGTTTGGACACGCAGACACTGGCAAACATCCTGCTTACCCTGCTGTAGGCAACTTGCTTCCAAACCTATAGAGATGTTCCATCCGGTCAGGGTCCTGCCCTCCTAGGCAGTGTTCCTGAGCACAAAGAGTGGACCTTTATTTCCTGCTGCCATCACTTGCCATCGATCAAAGCTACAGCAGGGTGATAACCCACTGCAGACCAGAAAGGCTGTAATAAACTCTTCCAGGAAGACAAATGATTTCTGAGGCTTACCTATAGCTATAACATAGCCTTCCATCCATCCATCTGTCCCAGCACTTAGAAACAAGCTGGCTTCATAAGGATTCAACAGCGACAGACAGTTTACTCTCCCTTCTAGATGTGCTACTCTCTTCCTCAGTAGGTCAAAGCCCTCTCCCCAAACTGCAGCCATTTCTGGGAAATGCTACCAGCAAGAGGAATGCCTGCCTCTCCTGTATTACCTTCACAATATAATTGTAAATCTGCAACACTCTGAGCAGGCTGCAAATTCCACAGGCCAAACTGTAAACACTGCAGGAATTCGAGGTCCTTGACATTTCACGGAAAGCAAAGCTGTGAGACTGAGGAAAACAAGCTAAAGGCTAAGTTAAGATATGTCTACCAGCTCCTAAGAAGGATCAGTTCAAATAAGGAACTGCAGTCACAATTTCCTGCTTGATTGTCACTTTCTTCCAGTGAAGAAATAGTCTGCAACTGGCCCTTGTCAGGAACAAATTACTTTCCCTTCACTGCCAAGTCAGCTCCACATGCCCTGCAAGAGGAGAAGCAGCACTGCAAAAAGCCATTTCTCCCCAGAGGTTAGGAACTACACAGGCTGGTAATCTGTACAGATCGTTTTAAAGGGGCAACTTACCCTGCATTTACTGAGAGCAGTATAAAGGACTAAGTGAGAGTTTCATTCTAAATTAATTGGAAAAAATCTGCCATGCAATATTTTGCATAGGAATTCTCATCAATGAAAACTTTTTATCTCCTGAGAGCAAGATTTAGGAAGAGCTAAAACAGAATCTAAATCCAACCATAAAAGAAATGTGGTGAAAGCATATTGTTATTTCAGCTTATGTTCTCAGATAGAGCTAAATCGTACAAATTTTAAAAAAGAATTAAAATTAATTACAAAGAAAAGTGTTTTGAGACATACTATTTTCAGACTTCCAATTTGTTGGCTTTAAGTGTGGGCAAGATACAATCAGCATTCGGCTTAGGCCTTCCTCACTTCATTCTTTCAAAAAAATGTTATATGTGTGAGAAAAATCAACAACCCTCAACAATGAGGGTCCCAGGGTACTCACACTGGAGGGCCATTTGAAGTTTATTCTATGGCACAGTCTAAGAGTCCTTATTTAGCACTTAAAATCAATGGTAACTTAACTGAGAAAGGCATGTCTGTCAGAGTTCAAGATTCTAAAGAAACTGTTTTAAAATACTGAAAATAAAATCACTAAAGCAATGCTGTAAGGTTAAAACTGATTCCATTATCAAAAATACTTCACATGTAGATTTCCTAGTTTCTTAATTGGGAAGTGTACTTTGATACATTGCTTTTCTTTGTTCAGCCTAAATGAACTTTGTATTATAACTGCTAATTGACTTTAGTGTATCTATCATTCTTCAGTAAATCCTGATTTGGATAACTCTTGACTGCTTACTCAAGTTTCTGGGCTTGTTCTCTCCTAGACAGAGTAACTTGATCCATGCATCCTGTTGATTCTTTCAACATCTAAAATTAGCACTGTGCACGCACGCTTCCTCTACCTGGGAGCATGCTCCCCGACAGAACCAGAGTGGCACTCTGGCACAAATGCCCAACTCTTGGGTTTTTTTGACAGGAGAAACCAGAGATTTTTACCTTTAACTTTACATACAAGGAAGAGATTCCATCCCACTCTCACATCCAGCACGTCACAAGTACCATTTTGTTCAGCTACATGCTGAAAATGGTAACATGGTTTGCAAGCACAAGTGGTGGCACCCATCCCAACATACGATCAGCAGTCCCCATGGCTCTGACAAGTCCAAGCATGGTAGAAGCTACGTGGCGGTCACAGGACTGCACACTTGGAAAGGTTAAAGAGAATCCCCCAGCCTCTCATTCCTCTCCTCCTCCACTCTTCCGTTCTTGCAAGGATCTCTTGGGACACCCTTGCTAGAAAAACATTTGTCAGAAAGCGGAAGGCAACCCAATGGGAAACATCAGTGAACCTGCATTTACTTTATTTAGAAATGACACCCCATCCCTGTCCCCTGGGGCAAAACTTCTTTTCTAGACATGACCTCAGAGATGTGCTACATGCACCCTGCACAATTTATCACCATGCTGCCTATAATTAGGTTTGTTAACATACAGCCTAGTGCAGTCTTGTTGACTGGGAACTTAATCAAGTTACTATTGAGTTCTTGTATGCATTGCTTCGGGTGACTGTTTTACTTGTAGAATTATAGCTGTGACCAATGTGAGGAAATTAGCTCTGGACACAAGTTTTTTACTTTTTTTTCCCCCTACATGTGAAAATATTTAGCAAACAGTGACAATGATGGAAAACAGTAGGAAACAAAATGTTCTACATTAGTATAAAACATGAAAAATGCAGCAAGGACCCTCAGTGGTACAACATGTGTTATGCTGGCTGGCAGTCCATTAGGCTTGATAGACATTTCACTTACCTAAGTCAAATATAACAGTCTAGTATTCATTAATATAAGAAGGGGGTTGTGGAATCAAGCCTACCATCTGGTTAGAACGACAGAATAATCTACAACTCATGATTAGGTCTAAGGAGTGGAATTTCACTTTAATCTTTTTCATTGCTCGAAATTTCCATCTGCGCAGTACGGCACATCATTTTTCTTCAAGACAAATGTGCTGTTTTTCATGTTCCAAAATTAGATCAGAAGAAAACGATTAATCATGTCATGGCCTGGGAAAGGAAACAAAGCCCTGATATTTCTCTCTCTCTCTCTCTCTCCCCCCCTCTCTTTCCCTCTCCCCC
>VZRF01001586.1:873445-1004520 GCA_013396875.1 Vireo altiloquus
TCCCAGCTCTGGCTCTTTGCAAGGTCTTTTCTTTCCCTGCCTCAATTTTCAACACAACTTTTAGAGATTCACATTGTGGTGGGCTAGAAACACTCAGAAAACAGGAATCTAAAATAAAAACACGGCTTTGATTTGCATGGCTGTTTTTATTTTCTCTTTTCCTCTCCCCCACCCCCAGTTTGCCACTTCATCGTTTCCTCCTTCTCTCTCTCTCTCCCTTTCTCTCCCTCTCCACCCCCTACCATGTGCCCCCTGGCACAGGACGACAGATGGTGACCTGTTTGCATGTGACACCGTAACTGAATCTAAACTCAAGGAAACAAGTCACCGGGCTGCAAATTAGTGAGACCACACAACTGTCAGGTGGCAGTCCCCTTTGACAGTTGTAGGCCATTATAGGAACATTGATGTTTTCGCAGTGTGACAAAAAGGAATCCTTTTTGCAGCAGACCTGTCTGTCAGCTGGCTCTCAAGTCATAACAAATCCCTGGCACTCAGCTGAGGCTGAACATTCGCAGCGTCAGGAGGATGATAAATGACCTGCAGGGCTTTGAAGTGCCTTGGCAGTTCAGATGGGTCCGCAGTGCTGACAGAGAAATATACACAACAGCGTAACCAATAATGAGAACATTAAACATTCCTGCTTTGTGACAGGCTGACAGAAAAACCCAGCCTCACATCAATCATCTGTGGAGATATAACCTTGACAATTAGCCCCCTCTCTGATACTCAGAGTAACCTTTTTTTTTTTCCCCCATCCCCCCCTCCTTTATTTTTTTTCTTTTGCCTGGCTTATCTTCCCTGATCTTTTTTTTTTTGGTATGGCAGAGAGGGGAAAGAACAGCAGAAAAAAAAATCTGACATCAAAAACGATCTTTTCCTTTTCCTCCATGCAAAAATAAAATATGCCAGGACAAAGTTTATTTGATGGACTTCCACCTATTTCCCTTTAGGAGAAAGGAATATATTTTTTGCCCTATCTACCAAAGCATCTGTCACTACAAATACTCCTAGCAGTATTTTGTTTACATATTATGCTTATTTTGTTCCTTAGGTTTTTTTCCTTTCCCCAACTCTTACATTCATATCAGTACATTCTGTTGTCAAGCATCGTTTCCACTTGTAAGAGTGAGATGATTAAGCACACAACTGTCCCCTTGTTACTGTATTCCAGGATCATTCAATAAAACAGATAGAATCTCAGCTTCTTCCCATAACCTTGTGTTTGCTTGACTTTTTTTTTTTTTTGTATGTGCCTGTACTGGTTTGCCATTTTTTAAAACCCTTTACAGAGCAAAAATAATCTTCAAAGGACAAATGAAAGGTGCAGCAAATCTTCCTGAAAACAAAACACTTTTAACAACCCCCTGGAATCATTCTCACTGAAGGGCAGGGATGCATCCTGATCTTGAGGACGCTCTCTCCACTCACAGGGAATTTCTCTTACTCTCCCCAGTGTGGGATCAGCAGAAATTCCTCCTGATATACATGACTGACTTCTTGCTGTGGCTCTCTTCTGACAGCAGAGGCATTCAAGCGGTGGGGTCAATGGGAGTGTCTGTGCTCTGTGAGAGGCGAATTAGGCTTCTGGGCACTTTCTGCACTCCATCCCAGTGGCCTGGAGTCTCCTAAGTCACTAATTCAACACCACAGAGAGGTTTCAAAGGAGTCTAAGCACCCTTGTGAAATAGCCTCAATCATAAATGAGGTTCAAAATGGCATTTGTTGCAGAAGTTTTCATCTGGAGGAACATCAATAATGTAAAAAACCCAGGATTTTCTGTCACTGAATTAGCAGCAAATCCTCTAAGGTGTGTTGTGTTCAGGTTTCCATCTCCCTGTTCCCAAAGGAATTTCTGTTTCACTTATGCAATGACAAACGTGCACTCTTGCTCTCATCAAGTACAGCACAGCTCAAATACTTTGATGTGATGTTTAGGTAGTGAAACAGATTTACACACAACCAAGCACTTGTAAATTAAAAAGAGCTGTGTTTCTAACCCTGAAGTAAAGTCTGTCCCCAAGGTCCATTTTCCTACCAACATTTTAGGATCCCTGTGCAATACTCATGTAGTGGAAAGAAGATAAAAAGAAGAACAACATGCAAGGCTTTCAACCTTCAATACATTTATAGAAGAGCCAGCTATAGACCCAGATGATGCTACTGAAATGATATATTCCAGAGTCTGTCAGCTGAATCCTGCTGCTGTCAAAATATGTCCTGTGCACGTAGCCACAGCTGCTGACTTCACTATTAGAAGAGGTCAGCATGAAGGAGAAAAGAAAGTTATTAGAAAGATGATCAACAGTAAGTGGCAAAACCTGTTCAGCAATTGCCTGACCTCATTTGTACTCTGATCATACTATTCTGATAAAAAGACAAACCATGCAGGGCCTTTTTCATAATACAGCAATGGAAGATAGGCCTCTGCAGAACCATGAGGAGCCACTTCCTTCCCAGGTAAGTATTTTTAAGACACTGGGCTGACAACAATGGAAACAGAAAACTTTGCCTCCATTATACCTGCTTAGTTGCTACTGACTGTCACAGCACACTGGAAGCATATTGCGTACCACATTGCATACCCTATGTGGAGGATGTGGAGTCAGATATTGTGGTTGCTATGTCCTGCTCAGGCTTTGGAAAGCCTAAATGTGATAGTCCTTGCCCACTGTGGGCTGAGGCTCCAGCAGAGCCAGGCAGTGAAGGACTAGAAGTGTCCTCTCTTTCCTCTGGATCTGAGACTAGTGCCTGGTGACAGAGGGACATAATTCAATCTTTGGTTTCTCTACTGAGTGAATGAATTTCCCAAAGACTGCTTCTTTAGCTCATTAAAAATACCAACCCAGTTGTTTTGAGCCTCACAGCCAGATGATCTTTTCTCACCATGATACCTGGTACCAAGGAAAGGGTGCTCTCAACCTGTGTGCAGTATCTGTGGGATCTCTCATGTGCTTGATTTCAGTCTTGTTTCACACACCTTCAAAGAAATTGCCACACCCCACTTTTTAAATTGCTGCATATATGAGTTCTAGGCCAGCCAGACAGGCTGGATAATGCCATCTCCTCTGCAGATAGTAACTCACGGTGGGGGAGTGACACTCATGGAGTTCCAACACCCTCGTGGCCAGTTGCTGGCCAGAGCAAGTATGATTTCTGACCTATGAACACTGAGGGCCTAGAAAGTATTTCTTCCCACTGTCCTAACCCATTCCAATATGATGTTTTATGGCCTATCCTACAGCACCATCAGTAACTATATTTGGGTAGTAACTGCTGATGGCAGAATCTATGGAGGATTTTTGTAAGATACTTGTGCAGAGTAAATGAACACTTTTGTCCCTGCAGTTTTCTCCCCTTCTACCTGCTTAGCCACAGAAGAGGCCAGGCTGCTTTTCGTACCCTCCAGCAAGGAGATGGATGAAAAATTCACCCTTGACCACCAGGCAAGGAGCTTCAGGCCTTTCACAACTAACATTACATAGTTTCTCTAATAGAAGACCATGGCTGTAGGAGTGGGTAAATGCATTTGGATCCCACCCTAACAGGCCTCTCAGTGGAAAGGGGTGAAAGGCCTGACCCATTTGCCGAGAAGATGGCAGAGGCAGAGTGTAACAACTTTTCTCCTGATCATCTTGGAGGACTAAGCATCTGGTGTGCCCAAAGATGGGTGAGGCCAAAACTGGACTGAGGCATAAAGCACTAGTCATTACAAAGGCTAAAGAAAGGAAGAGTTTGGAGAAACTATTTGGTTCCTCTGCCATTCAGGCAGCCATCATTTGTGTTGCCTGTTTGATGAAATTTTTAAGAACCAAATTTTGCTGAAATTATCAAATCTCCTAATCTAATCTCTTGGGCCATAATTCTTACTCTGACATTTTATTTGGCTCAGAGCCTTGAGCTAATTACCACTCCCTGCCTCAGTTTCCTCACAAACAGGAATGGATGCATTCAAATTACATTCACCTGAACGGAATGCCATAAAATTTAATTAAGCCCTGAAAAGCACTCTGCAATTGTGAGATGAAAAGGTGCCATTAAAGGCTTCTAGTATTATATTTCACTAAGACTCTCAGAAATATTTTGGATGGAGTTAAAGAGAGAAAATAAAAGGGAAATAAATCATAAACATTGCAGAATAAATGCTGCCCGCCCCTTCTTATCTGTAACTCACAAGGCATATAGATTACATCTAAATAATCCTTTGTATGAAAAACTGTCCGTACATTTGCACGCAAGATGTAAGGACAATGCTGGGTTTATATGAAAGTGAATATACATGTTTCCTTGCACACCCTCAGTGAAGTTAAAAGGGTTAATAAACTATAAGTTGAGATCAAAAGAAATCTGAGGTGACATTTTGGCCTTGAGGCCTTCTCTTGGCTGTGGGAAAACAGAGTGAGGCTGCTCTGCAACCCAGCCTACAAGCTGAAGTACAATTAGTGGTGTTTTCAGACTGCATGGTTTTTTCTAGCTTAAATCTGTAGAGATATAAGCATATGCAATGAAAGCACTGTGAATTTAGTTTTACCAGTAGAGAATTACTAACAGTGTTAAAGATAGAGACAATTTGAGAAAATTGAATGCAATGTAATTAGAAGATTATACCCAGCTGGATCAGAACCAGATATAATATTAAAATCATAATTATTAAATGCACTCCAAAGGGAAGGGCTTGGTGCGTGTGTATGCAGCTGCAGTGTCATGCACACATCCTGAGGACAACTGGAGACAGTTGGCCTTTCATCTTTTGACTCAAGACCTCTGCATTACAGCACGGAGAACCACACACTCTATCAAACGTCGTTATTTACATAACACATGGCAGGGAGTGGTTATGGAATAAATCAATACTTTGTGATATTTGTTACAAGCCACATGGCAGCTGAGCATTTCTAAGGCCTTACCCAAGGTCTGGCTTGAAGGGAGCTTATTACAGCTATATTAAAATTGCCTAATAAGAGAGGTTACCAGAGAAGTGCACTGAGCCCTTTTTTTTTCCACTGGAGTGTAGCCTAGCGAGGGCAGGGCTTTCATTTACAGGCAAGCTCCTGGTCTGACCCCCTTCAATGCAGACTTCTTCTGTGTAAAAGACCAGCTGATCTCCTTTGCCAGCTACCCCCTCACAGTAACACTAAGCTTAGCTGTGATTCCTAAACATAGCTGTTATTTCAGAGGTGAACAATTATCCTAGATTTAGTGTTGTAACTCCTAAAAGAACCCACGTAACCGTTCACTACTGAGACTCTGCCTGCACAGATCCCTGCTTGGAGACAGCAGTGTGGTGCACAATGGGAGAGTGACACCCTCCTCTTAGAGGTCCCTCAGCCAGGAGGTTTTATGTGAAAGGGGAACTTCCACAGGACAACGAAGAAGTGGGTACTTACCTCTCTCTATTCAGTATATGAGGAGCCTGGACCTAGCTCATGCAAGCAGGCTAGATTCCTGAAATTTGGTTATGTAAATCCTGCATATCCCCCACAAAAAGCTTTGGGCATCATGACAAGCTCTTGTACAAACAGCACCATTTCTGGTTTAAATCCTATCTGACCATCACTTTTCTGTGGTCTTGTAAACTACATTTTGGTTTAAAAAAATACAATCAGGAAATCTAACCTCTCCAGTTTCATTCTGCCAAAGCATATTCATCAAAATCTCCAGTGTGGTGAAGACTGTTTTAGAACACTAACAATGCTTAAAATACAATGCAATCAGTTCCAAACACCAGAATAGCACAACAACTGTCACTAAGCTGCAAATTCACTGGGAAAAAGCCAACAGTTTCTTTGCTTTTGCTGAGCACCTAGCACCTGGTTCATGATTAGGCCGAATAAAGAATCTAAAATAGAAAGTGGCAGTAATTGAAAAATATGATCCACTATATTGGAGATATAGATATTAAATAACACTATAAAATCACTAAATAAAAAATTTATTTTCAAATGTAGGAGACAACTTGTGTAAAAACAAACACAGTAAACAAAGTATCTAATTATATTCTTTCTTCTGCATTAAGAATGTAGGCAATCACAAAAGGTAAAGAAGAGCAAGTGGTCCAAAAAGGTGTGCCAGCCCAGTAAGGAATTTCCACCAAAGTCAAACAGGTACAGGAAAAAATAATCTCCAAGAACCATGAGGTTGCATGAAGCACTAACAAAGAGGTTGCATAAGGAACTTGTTACACTCTTACTAAACTGCCATACAGGTGGATTAAAAAAATATATCAATATATGATACATTAAGCATTGGTAAATCATTTAATTCAAAGTCACCTGAAATATTCAACTACATTTGTTTAGATGGTAGCATAAAACTGGTCTGAAAACTGAAAATTCAACCTTTTCTTTATTCTACAGCTCAGAGTTCATACATTAGTCATCAGCTTCCTCAGCTACATCAATGCATCCCTTTTTTTTTTGGTCTCACAGCTTTCTTATTCCATTTTTTTGAAATGGCCATCTCAAGTATATTTTTTCTTTTCATGCTTTTCTATCTCAGCTCCTTGGTTTCCACTTATAAATCAAATTCAAAATACCATTTTAGAGCACTACAAAGCACTGCCCTTGGACCTCTTTCTTTACCACTGCTTTCACTAGTCCTGATCCTTAAAAGAACTATCAGCCTTTCTTAGATTATCTAAGTCTTCTTTCCCTATTGCAGTTCTTATTTTTTCACCTATGACATGAAGCATGTTTGTGACAGCTTTAAATTCACATTTGCTAGAGGTTTCCCATAGAAAACTCACATGTGCTATTGCACAACCATGTCCCTATGCCCTAATTATGCTGTTTCACACCTTTGAGATGTCTGTAGATGAAGTCTTTCAGAGCAGAGCAAGCATTAATTGACGTCAGCAATTTCTGTTGACTAGTCTTATGTACAACCACAGTGTCATATACACATACCAGGCACAAACTCCCAAGAACAAAAGATTTGAGGGAACTGCCCTTTGGGAAATTTGCAGAGACTGTGTTAAACTCAAGTGATACTCAGTAATATTTTAAAACCACTAATCAGGTGATATAAAAAGTTGATATAGTAATTAAATTTACAGAAGATGCTAAATTAGGAAGTGTTGCAAACACAAGTGAAGACAGAGAAATAACACAAAGGACCTGAAAAAGCTTAGAAATAAGAGCAGAAAATAATGAAATGAAATTCATCCGGGAAACATGCAAAGGTACTGTACATCTGGGGGAAATATTTCAAAATTAAATACCAAAAGTAATCCGATCTTGTGGTTCAAGGTGTAAACTGATTGCCACAGCTGAAATAATCCTCTCAACCTTCCTGCTCAGCAACATATAACTGGCAAGGTACATTACGAAGGGTTTTGAAAGATCAGGCACAAGTTATTTTTGGAGGCGGGATGCCTGTCTCTTACAGAAAATCATCTGCAACATCTATATTCAGAGAAATAGCCAGGTCCATTGAGAACATTCCCACTCTTGGGCAAGCACAGTATTTGCTTACTCCCCCTTTCATGGCCAGCAGTTATCTCCATGCCCTCATTTGCGTCCTTACTGACAATTCAGCACAGACCCATGACACAGTGGCAGTGCCACTAACAGCACAAGTTGAAAAGAACTGGTGAAGAGGATGCCAGGCTAGTTAGAGGGTGAATTATCTGGGCTCTTAGTATTCCCAGCCTCTGAGAAACTGCCTCAGCTACTTTTCACTCTCAGCGGCCACAGGGACTGCTACACCAGACAAGCAGTAATGTTGTCAGAAACACAGAACTAGACACTCAGTTGATGTCAGTCAGGGCTTTTCTGCTGACTTCAAAGAGAATAGCAAATTTAATGTGAGTTTGGAGTGAAATAGGATATTGAAATTCTTCAGTGCTGCTTAGTTTTCCATTCTTGGGCTCACCACAATCAGGAACTAGAGAAGAGATGAGGCTTTGTACAACATTGATAAAACTACAGCAAATATATCACAAGGCTTTGGCCCTTGAATGCTATTAACTCATAGAGAAGCTGGAAGGAGTTGAATGGAAATCAATAACAATGAAGGATCTCAAACAGATGGGCTCTGAAGAAAGTCACTATCTTCTTTTGTTACACATAGAAGACAAGAAATGTCATTAAAATAAATAAATTCATTATAGCCCTATAGCAAATCAGTTGCTCTCTGTCTCTGCTTCAGAGCAGAGCTTCTACTTAGGAATTAACTTTCTACTACAGCTCTAAATAAACAGCACATATATCCTCACACATTCCCTTCCCTGTTCTTCCTAGATAAACAATACGTACAGGAATGAAATTAGAGACTGAGATGAGTCATTGGTTTCACCACTCATTCAGATCTGTTCATTGTCAAACCCCCCCCAACGCATTCAGTTGATTCAATTTATTATGAAATTCCAGAGGTGTGAATGGCTGGACAATAGCTTAAGGAGTCTTTGCAGCTGGATCACCTCTTGTCACTAAAGTGTAGCATGGTTCCACACGGGCCAAGAACGGGATTTCATAGAAACTAAATTGAGATTGAATATCATTCCATAAAGATTTGCTGTAGCATAAAGAACAAATCATACACTTTCACAAGGATTCTTGAATCAAGTTTACAGTTTGTGTCAAGCTGACAGCCCTTGCTTCTGTCTGATGAGTGTGAAGCCAAGCTCCTGCAGAGCAGCTATCCTTAAAAAGTCTTACTGAAACATATAAAAAGTCCAGCTCCTGGTCTCATGGAAATTACTTCTCTGAGGGCATTTTTTATAGCAAATGGAAAAAACCAAAAGACAAAACAAATTTTCTGAATAATTATAACTGTGGTCAGCTTTTTACACTGGGGTAGTTTGAAAGCTCCAAGGAGAATATGTTAATGCAACTAAAAACATTTAATGAAGAAACTGTTACCATGCAGATACCAGGGAGATAAGGATAATCCCTGGTATTAAGCACAATACTTGGATCTTAAGTGATCTGTGGCCTGTCCCTCGCTGTGCAACATATTTCCAGTACAAACCTAAACAAATGGCTTTAGAAGTACCCTAATTCCAGGTCTGTAAAGTCAGTATTTTCTCAGCCACTTCTATTCATGTTACAAGCTACATACATCCACAGCATATCTCACAATAGGGAACAGATCTGGAACAGAGAAGAGAAGGTATTTCCAAAGCAGGTAATATTATGGGCACCTGGCACCACTGCATTTCATCAGGCACGTATGTCTAGAAAATCTTCTCCAGCCAGAAGAGGGAGATCTGTGGTTTGAGATCTCCAGACCAACAATTCATATGAATCACTTTGGGTGGGCTTACTTTGCACTTAATCATCAAAACCTATGCCAAGGTTATGGGTAGCACCATTATGCACAGTCAGATATCTTTGGCTCTCTGTGGCATGTAGGTTTTCCAGCTGTCAAGAGCCTCTGCCCTCCACAAGCTCTTTATAAGAAGACTGGGCCTGAAGATGGAAATGCAGTCATGATATAATGGAGTGTGGTGCCTGATACTATCAGGGCTTTTAATATTAGTCTCATTGCTGCGGGGTTTGAGCACTTCCAGCTGAAGTTGGGTGCTGCCATCATCCAACTGTCTGATAGAGAGACCTGCAGGCAAAGTTGTGGTTATAAAACTTGAGATGAGCAGATCTTCTATCTGTATAATGAGCTAATTAAAAATTAATTTAAACATAGTCTGTATAAAGTGCTGAAGCATATGATGTGGGGTATAATCCTATGCTGGATTTGACAACTCACAGCTGCTACTGCATATTCAGTGTTTTTGAACAAAATGATATGTTTCTTCTGCCAGACTCCAATGAGAATTTTCTCACTGAGGACGTGAGAGTCTGAGTTCAGGATGCAGATTGAATAGTTAGTCTGTGTGATGATGTACAGAGATAAGAGCTCAGATCTAGAGGCCATTTGACTGTGTTTGCACACATGCTGTTCCTTAGACTAAGCAATGTTCTAGAAAGCAAGCATGGATACATCCGCCATCCTTCCCACCATTCTTTGTTCCAGACTTTGTCATGCTGCACCATCTTGTGTGTCTCAGCACTTTCAGTGTTGATGTATCCATAAATAGGATGAAAATATCTGTATTGGCAATAAGCACAAAAGGTTTTTTGCCTTCAAGGCATATAGACCCCTGGGAACTACGTGGAAAGCTGAAAGGCAAGCTCTGATTGCTTTCCTCTGTCAATGAGTCTCAGCTGGGACACAGATATATATGAGGCGTCAGGAGCTAGGGAAGCAGAAATCAGAGAGGTAGGAGTGCACTCAGGAAGCCATGAAAGAGAAAGAGGTGGTATAATTCTTGCTCACTTCTTGGACAGCGATATATCAGAAGCTGTAATTGAGCCCTGCCCCAAATGAGGTGCTAGTCACTGTACTGCAGAGACATTGGGACTCCTGGATACTCCAATCTCTGCTCCTTGCAGCCAGGCCAAACCTGGGATACAATAGCATGGTACTTCTTGCAGAACCAACTAGAGGAAGAGGTGTTCTCCTGCTTGTTTAGCAATGATATGTAAATAGCCTAGAATGAGCAAATATTTCAATGGAAATCTCTCTCAGTTTGAATGAGAACTGGATGGTTGCCTTGGCTTGAAGACTGAAAACCATATAAACATGAGTTCAGCTATATGAAGCGAGATAGGAATAAAGGATTGCTTCTGAATATAATTACTTAGTGTGATCATTTTTGAATCTGAAAACGACCACTTCCACTGACATTTCACTAAACATTGGTATGTTGGTAGTTAGCTCACTATTAAATAAAACATTTTCCTTGCCCAAAAAGCATGTTAATTAATCATAATGAGATACAGCCTAGACACAATTAAGTAAGAATTATGCATGGGCACACTTACTTTTGTGGTGTTACCAGGTAGAGAATCCCTATGACTCTTGATAGGAATAACCTCAAAGAGTTAGAGCAAAACAGAACAGCAATTATGAAATAACTCCATACTTACTAGAAAGAAAATCTTGCATATTCAGGAAGCTTTCTTAAACAGCAAGAACACATTTGTTCTTTACTCACCACCTTTATTCTGCTGTGTCCCCACAGCAGGAAGGGCACAGGGGTCCCAGGACTCTCTGAGCTGCAGTGGAGAAGTTCAGGGATGGCAATCCTTGGATCAAGAAAGTGAACCATGAATAACAGGTAACTTATGTGAATGAGACACAGAATATTTAATTTGAGAAAGAGCCTTCCATTATTCCCTTAAAAAATCAGTAGTAAAAAAATCAGCATAGAATAAACCCATTAATTGGCTGATTCTAGCCAGCTACTGGGCACTGCCTATTGAATTCTCATGAGAGCTCGTGAAGACCTTGGTTACTTCCCATAAAAGTAAAAGGGTGTATCTGTGTTTCAGCAGTAGTAATACCACCAAGCTACTTTTGTTTTATGCTACCTACAATGATTTTACATAAAATTTGAAAGTATCAAAATAGTTTCTTTATTTTTCCAGAACACTTATGTGCATATTCAAGAAGCAGATCATAATCAATTAGAGCCCACTGTCCTAAAAGGACACTCTATAGAAAGGCCAGAGTTCATCAGCAAAAGAAATGGGTTCTCTTGAAGGCTCTTCAAGACATCTTTATGGAGCAAAGAACAAATTTTCAAAAGAATTAAGTAACACTGAATACTTTGGCCTCTTTTGTTCTATGCCCATAGTGCATTTTTGCTTCCTCTGTCATAAAATGGAATGACATATACATGATATTAGAGAGATGACCATAATACAAGAGCATGTACAGAGCAGCATACATAAGAGATTTGACAAAACATTCCTTCCCAACCCTTCCTCACATATGTGTGCCAAAGGTTTGGTAGCCCTAACAATGAGCTTAACATTTACCAAATGAGATCTGATTGATGTCTTCCCTGCCACAGCTGGTCAAATTTTTAATGATTGCCTGTTACAAAAGGAAGAGAAGCAATGCATTAACTGTTGAGCATAGAAATGTATGTTAGAAAACAAAACCTCCATCGAAAGAAGTAGTACTCTCATGTCCTGTATCTCACACTTCAGAGTTCCTACCACATGTATTGATTCGTGATTTGTACAGCCCATTCTTTTGTCATTTATTCATAAAAATAAAATGTAAAGGATGAAAAAATAAACACCATGCCTATTCCCTCCTGCCAATTTTATACACAGAGACATTTCAGTTAAAAAAAAAAAAAAATGGAATACCTGAATTCTCTGAGTGATTTTTTTATGCAGTGCTGATTAAGGATGTATTGGGGTTGCAAGGCAAGGTTTCAACAACAGGGGAGGCTACAGGGGTGGCTTCTGTGAGAAGCTGCCAGAAGCTTCCCCTGTGTCTGACGGAGCCAGGGCCATCTGGCTCCAGCACAGACCCACTGCTGCCCATTGGCAGCAATGCCAGTGGCCTCTGGGACAGCATATTTAAGAAGGGGGAAAACCACCCCCATGTAACAGCAGCCGGGAGGGGAGTCAGCCTGGGTCACCCCGCCCCAAACAAAGTCCCCAAGAGCAGTCTGGAGTTCTTTTGCTGCCCAAGCTGTTCCACATGGAGGCTTATCACAACAGTTCGCCACAAGGAATATGCAGAGCAAGGTTCCCATGGCAGTTAACTCACACTCAAGAACAATTTTGAAAATCCACAGTTTAATTGCCACAAATAGAGTTTTCTCCAATCTTTTCTCTTTTTTCTGCTTAATCTGAAAGGAAACAGTAAAATTATCTTATAGCAGATTTCTTTTTAGGCTGTGGTTAGGTGCTTTGAGAACAGTTGAATCTTGTGTATGGTCCATGCCACAAGGATGAGAGTTTTGAAATAAAACATGATCAAAGTCTTTTGATTGTTATATCTTTCTCAGGCTCCCCCAACAGCCTATTTTCAAATTAAACTCCTCCTTAGAAATACACCTTCTGCTTAGCTTTTCAGAAAATCCCTCTATGTGACAGATCCAAAGCACACAACTGCCAAATATAGTCTTTTACTTTCCATTTGCAGCAGGGCCATTCTGGTATACTGGGAATGTAAAACACACAAGTACTTACAGGAAAGACTATAATTGTTTCTATGGATTGGGTCTTTTTATTCTGCTCATTTCTAAACACATTAAGCATGTGTACATGTTCCTTTTTTTTCTTCTCACTTGCTGAAGGAATCATCTAACAAACGGAAAGAGTAGAGATGCAGCTAACAATAAAGGTGTGATTTCATGGTCAGCTTCATCTAGTTGAACTCTGAAATACTACTGCAAGGGACAAATCTTCCTTTCCCCCACCTCACCTGTCTGTCCTCCACACTTTGTGTCAGCATATGTAGTTGCATCCTCAGCAGTCAGCCAGATCCAGTCCCCAGTGCAGCTGCACAGCTGGATGAATGCTGCTGCTGACACAACACAAGGACGAGGACAGACACCCTTTCACCACCTTTTTGGAGTTTACAAATCGATTAGCCATGGCTGATAGAAAATTACACCCAAGTATCGCCCCTTTTCGATGAAGAAAGGAAACAGCAGATTCTCATGTTATTCACTGCACAACAATAGATCAAGTTATGATAAATAGTAAGCATTTGGCATACCTGCCTTTATGATACTGTGGTCATTGGTAATACAAACGGAAAGAGATATGTCAGACAAGTGTTTGTTTCAAGAAATCAGACAATAAATGTAAATTAAACCAAATTAAATTATATTGTAAGAGAAGTTTTATGGATAGGGAACTGTGAGGCTTGAACATTCATTTTTCATTACTTTCATCTTCATCTCAGAGAATGCTACTTCCAAAACTATCCTGAATCCTGGTGCCATGCTAATTAGCATTAAATGAAAAGGTGGCTTAGGAGGCAGATCTAAGCCAAATGGTGGAATGGAAAAGGCGATACACTATTGGCTTCAGCAGAATTTGGAGGAAGCCTTTAATATTTTTTTCCCATTTCCCCACTGTCTGCTACATACACAAAAAGACAGCAGAAAAACTTCAAGAGCTGTAAAAAGACAAGTCTAGGGGACTACAGAATGAGTAGTGCAAAGACGATGTTTTTTCGAAACAGATATTCTTACTGTTGAGAAAAAAGAGTTGTTTCATATCAGAATAATTAAATAAGAGAAAAAGGGGCGGTTTCCTCTACAGCAGTTAGTACTAGCCATTATTAGTGCCAAGACCCCAGATTAGAGAGACCACCACTCTGATCCTAAACAACTTCTATCCAACTCACTGCCCTTCACCCCAGAACCAGTGGCACAGTGCCTCCAGCCTTGACGCTGCAAGACAGCAGGGTACAGACAGCAGTGCTCTGCTCTGCAGTATGATATACACCAGCAGTTCCCACGGCCATCACAAGGAGCTACGTGGATACCTACTGCCAGGAAGGGTGGGGTGAGGCTACTTGGAATGCAACTACTGAAAGTTCAAGTCAACAGGTTTGGAAACTTGGCAAAGACAGCACAGACAAATAACTCAAGGTTTGTAGGGTACCTCTGTGGCTGGTATAAATCAGATGAGTACTACTGAGCTCAAGGGAACCTGCCAACACACGACAGATGAGCACCCACTCGTTTGCAATGCACCTCTGAGTCCTAGTATCTGAACTGCTTGGATCTCATCCAGTTTTCTAGTGTTTTCTTCAGGCCAAGGTGAGAACCACACAAAACATTCTGCCATTCTCAACTCAGTGAAAAATGAAATCACATTTGATCAGGAAAGTTGATCCTCCATTTTTTACATCAGCGAAGATACAGAGGAGATGTAAAAAAGAGTAAGAAACTTCCTCTCCTTCTTTCAAATCCCCACCCTGTAAGTGCTTTCCTGATGCTGACAGAAATGAAAGTCAGGCCTGGATAAATCCAGCAGAGATACCCAGAGGCACCAGAGCAGTGCTGGGCCCCTCCCAATGCCACACTGCAGTTCAAAGCCTTGAAAGGCTGCAGATCTCCCACCATGCCGCAGTTCAGCTCCCACCCGAAGAGCCACATACCTTGCAGCAGTGTACTCTGCAGCATTGTCTCCTCTGTGACAGCCAGTCCTTATCTTCTCTGCCTTCTGCCAGTACAGTCACATCCTCCTCTCATGGTGCTCAAATGCTGAGCAGCATCTCTACTTCTCCTGCTCATTTTACCTCCAGCCACAGGTCAGTGCCAGCCAAAGCTCTTAATTTTCTGAGCTTTACCCACTGTTTCTGCCCCAGCTCCCATTCAAGGTGGTTGCTTTGACAATTGCCTTTCTACACATCAAGGTTGTCGTAAGTATTTTTGAGACAATGGAGGCTAGGAGTCCCAGATGGGAGCCTTGATAATAGCAGAGAGATCAGAGGTCACACCTTTAGATTCAGTGTTACTCCATGCAAACTGCACACACACAGGCCAACTGTACAAAGTACAAAGTTGCACTGCTGTACCCTGGGCTGGAGCTTGCAAAGTTGCTTTCCTGCATATGCACTGTAGCTTTTTCCTTAACAGCCACGGCCACCAGTGCCAAAAAGGCACCCAGCTGCTGTGAAATATTGAAAAAAGGTTTTCTGTAAGCTTTTCATATGAACCATAAGACTTCACTGGACATTTAAAGAGAGCATGTGGCAAATCCTTCACTGGCCAATAGGATTCAGAGATGTCTCCAAATTCACACCTCAACAGACTGCTTAGTCTCAGACCTTGCAGTCTTCAGGCTTACTGATCAAAATAAGTATGAAATAAAGATGTAAAATATAAGTGAAACAATAAGTTAAAAGCAAATCAAAACTTTTCAAAAGTTGAAAGGATTTCATGAATGAAATTGAATTAAATAAACAGGTCGAAGTTCATTTCTTAGCACAGTAAGGACTCAGCTACTTGGACTGTTGATTTAGCCAATACTTTGACTACAGCAAAAGATGGCTCCTAGTTGCAAGACCTGGCTCTATTAATACAAACTTCCAAAACAACTCCAATTGTCAAGTATCTGATTCAGCCTGTTACAGAAAGTCAGGCAGAGCCTGAACTCTGGCTAGAGACTTGAATTTTACTGTATTTCAGGGCTGATGGTAAAAGGGTTAAAATATCAAGTTCCTCTGGTATATCTCCAGTAAAACAAATGCAGTTCTCTAACCCCATCATTTTCCCAAGATGCTGCTGTGGCATGGACTGAAGGGCAGGGAGGAGAAAGGAGTGGAGGAGGAGAAAGAAGTTCCTCATTCCGCCTTACTGCCCTTCCTGTTTTCATGTCTGTTTATTCAGAGGATCGTCTTTCCACAAGCAAACAACTCGAGACAAGCTCACTCCAAATGTATGTTCTCTCGTGTTTCAAGCACTTGCTCTCTGTTCTTGCTGAATGTTTAGTTACAGCATGAAAAATGGATTTGTGGAATGAAGACATTTCCCCTTTGACTAGCACATTTGCCGAAGGTATGTCAAGGATCTGAGGCAAGGGGTATGGGCAAGCTTTCAAGAGAGTTTCCCCCCCTTCTCCTTTGCTTGCTTATTGGAAGAGCAATAAATATCAAGCAGACAGACCCTTCTCACAGTTACAAAGCCTACCTGTAACTGAGCTGGATAATTAGCAGCCTTGAAGATGATATATGACTTTCATTACCCTTTGGGACTGGAGACTAAATGAGGACAGAGCTAATTGCCGTGCAAAGCAGTTTGGCATGAATGAGAAAAATGCAGGCGCTGTCTCCTGCCAAAAAAGGGCCCTATTGCTGCTCTGATCTCATGGCTGGTTTTTGCCGCAGGAGTTCACTTGGTGTCCATAAATCATGGTCTGCTTACAGCTGAAACTGCACTGAGTCATCAACATGCAATAAGCTGAGTGACAGATTCCAGCCTGACTACATTAGAACTTCAGACTTAGTCCTCCCCCCCACACTACCCGTACTTAACAGAAAATTAAACCCAGACTACACAGACATGAAGGCTGTGAGAAACACAAGGCTTGTTTACTTGACAATAGTTTTTTAAGACTGATGTTTCCAGGAAATAACATCATGCATTCTGAAAGGGAGAGGGTCACAAGTACTGAATTTATAAAATGACCCACTGCTATAGCACTTGGTTTGTCCTTCCTCATGTAATAGCTGATTAAAATGTATTGCCCCCCTCTAATGATCTAAAGTGGCACTTTGTCATCTTAGTTCTTATGGAGATAGATTTAGTCAGCTAACTGAGAAAATATTTTGCTGCTCTTTAAAATTAGGCCAGAAGAACCTGAAATTTGATTGTAAACCTGCTTCCAAAGTGACCTAGGGCATATTAACATCCATATTGTAGCCTTAAGAAGTGTGGGCTGCTGGGGAATCTAACCCATCAGTGCAAAAGAGAGTCCTTGAAGATTCTCTTTTCCTCTCCCCATTCTGTTTTACAGAAGATCTTTTGCTTTTCCCTAAAGGTACCTTAGGTCTATTTTTTTTTAATGGAAGAGATTGTGCTGAATTTGCAATATGGTATCCTGTCAGATCCTAATCAATTAGCCCACATCAGCTCAGTATAAGGCAGATACCAATTTAACTCACAGAGCTAAGCCTTCTGATTTTCTCTAAGGGCAGTCACATAATTCATTCTTTGTAGTGCCAAATTATATTTGACATTTAATTTAAAACTCAAGGTACCATAATGCAAAATCTCACTAAAAATAATGGTGATAAAGCAGAGGAACATTTCATTTGACAGTGAGGATTTTTTCAGCTTATTTATGCATCCAAACTTTCCCCCTCCCCCACCTTTCAAAGCCCCAAACTCAGAAGGCAATCACTTTCAGGTGATTTTAGCCTCTACAGGTGCTTGCATACAGTAAAGGGGCACTTAAAGGGGAAGCAAACAAGGTAGTTGCTGATCACCTTTTGGTGAGTGAGCTCTGCCCTCCTCTCCTTGATGACACAAGCTCGACTTTTCATGTATTCTTGCTGCTGTAGATAGCAGAAAGAAATACTTCCATAGAGTGGCTGGGCTAATTGGAATAGTTGTGTGTGGGCTGGGGGAGGGGGAGTCAGGTTAAAAAGGTTGAGTTTTTTACATTTATAAGACCCAACAAGAGGGGAGAGGGAAAAAGGTGTTTAATGGCTTCATTCACCATTCTCTGCCCTGCAGTAACTCCATTCACAGCAACTGGGCACAATGGAAGTCCAGTGGCTCATGAAGCACATCTAGACTCTGACAATGCTGGTTCACACACAAATGATTAAAAAAAAAAAAACAAACCAAGTTCTCCTCCTTTCTTGAAATGCACAACACACTGTGAATCCATGGGGAGTTTTAGCCCTGGGCTCACTCAGCACTTCCAGTAACAGTCAAAGTCTAATCAAAGCACTACTTGGAAAAACTGGGCAGCCATCTCTGTGAAGGTGAGGGGCTTGTAGGGACTGACTCTCTGTTGGTAGCGTGCAAAATGCTAAGCAGCCAGAGATTTGCCTAGCTAATCCAGAGCAGCTCTATGAAAAGAGAAAGTAATGGATAACAGCAGGCTCTGCATTGTTGAGACAATACCAGATAGCAATAAGCAAAGGACACTAGCAGTGCAATCCTCCTGAGAGTGACTCAGCTTTTGTCCTGTCAAGAAACAGCTACTACACTTTGCAATAAAAAGAAGCAAATGTCTAATGTTCTCATCCTTTATGTGCCAGATTAGCTCTTGGGGGGAAAAAAAAATCATCACTGGTCGCAACATGCTTCTCAACATAAGATGGATGACTCAAATTCTGGGATGTTAGGTTTTACTGTGGATTTCAATCCCTGATTAAGATGAAAACAGTTCAGGGCTAAACTCTGGTGGTTTTGGAGTGAGTGTAGGCCTCAGGTTAGGCCTACCTTCTCTACTTCACATTTGCGTGTAGGTTGCATGCATACACAGGAGACAAGCTCAAAATCTTGCCCATGTGAATGGATCCATTTCTTTTAGTAGTTGCTGAAGTCTTTTAGTAGTGCTCCACACTCATATTATAGAATACACAAGGCATTGTCTGTGGTATGAAATGTGGACAGGAATAAAGTTGCTATGTACCTGAGTGAGAGAGTGCATTTTCAGCATACTGGGAAATTAAAGAAACTGTATTTGATGTCAATACAGAGATGCTGTGTGACAGGTTTAAATTAGTGAAACAATTGTGAGGGCATAACACCCCTGTAGGATTTCCCTATATTCCATCAGATTTCATGGTGGAATAAAAAACACAAACCCAAAAACTTCTGGAAAAGTAATTCTTCAGCATTGTAGAACACGGAGAGCTCCTTTCTATGATGTGTATCCTGCAATTCAGCTCTTCCAGACTTCCTGAGCTGAGATTGTATCAAGACATTATTTTCAATAGTAAAGATTTTGTATTTTAATTGTAAGGATAAGAGTACCTTTCACAAGTCAAGAGAACTGCCTTCTTAATCTAATTATACTTCGGCTTTTATAGCATACTGTAGAGTTCCACAGCTTATTAATACTTTCATGGGGAAAAACACTTCCATTGGTTGAAGCACTATTAATGATTTTAAGAAATAGAGAATAAGCATTCCCAATTGCTTTTTCATAAAATTTAAGACTGTATCATGAGGAATTATGCAGCCTTCACACTTCTACTTCTAAGCTCATTTTACTTAGCCTCTTTGCATCTGGAAATCTTTCCAGAAATTGGCTTTTACCGCTTCTAAATGCTGTATGTAGGATCTTCTTGAGTTGAGGGCGAGGTATAATTTTCAAGACGTTAACCTGTTATAGACTCATATCATCCACTTCATACTGTCCCAGCACTGTCCCAGAAATTTTTGGAATTGTGAATCTGTGTAGGTACACCTGTGGCTTCTCACTGACTTAATAGCAGCATTTTGGCATACAAACATGCAAGCACACAAAAATCTTTAGAATATTTAAACAAACAGAAGATTTTTCACCAAATTGTTGAGAAAATTCAGCTTGAAAAATATTTTTTCAAAATAGTTTTAATGTTTTCAGAAAAGAAATTATGCAGGAACTGGGGCAAATGTATTACACTAAAGAAGCTGGATTAGTTAAATGCCCATTTTAGGGGCCCATTTATATGACTAAATTTTTACTTTTGCAAAGAGAGAGGCTTTAAAAATAAGGAATAATTTAAAATAGTTGTAAAAAGTACACAACCAGTAAATATCTAGATTGGAAAACCGACATTTTGTACTACAAAGAATCATTAAATCAATGGAAGTGAAGGGCTAAGGGCATTGAGATTTCAGACCCTCAGATACCTAAGTTGGTTCTGAGTGCTGACATTCACTGAAAAAAAAGTCCCGCGTAAACAATAGTTTAACTTTAAATTTATGCTTTCTGAAGGTCTTAATCATAATTTCTTCATATGTGGGATTTACCATATTGCTTTGCAAGGAGTCTATCAAATATGGGGAACTGACTTCAAGAGTCCTTGCATCCAGTAAGGAAGCTGATTTTTAATTACATTGTGCAAAAACATTAGCAATAAAATCCCCTTATAAATACAAACAGAACACTAAATCATTGAGTAGAAAGCTATAAGGATTGGAATGCAGAGAGAGAGACTGAAAGAGAGAATGCAAATGACCTGATGACACACAGGTCTAATTTGTGGAGAAAATTCTACTTCAAGTTATGGTGATATAGAGAAGGCTCAGAAAACAGCTTGTTGACTCCTCATTTAAAATACTACCAGACAAATGGATTACAGTTTTTTTAATCCCTCCTGATATGGGATTTTACAATTAATAGCACAGACATATTTGTCACCATTCTTAATCATGGCTATTAGTGCAAAGATTTCAACAAGCTCTATTCTGTTCCAGTTTAAATTCCTTTAAATTCTTCCAAGCTCCATTGTGGAATAACTCTCTGCATAATTTAAACTTGTGTTTGACCACAGTTCTAGGTCCTTATCAGATCTGTATTGAGGAGCTTTTTTCCGAAGCACAAACAGCAATCACCTCAAACAATTTGAATTTTCTGGCCACTGTCTGTCAATACAATCTTACATTTTCTTGTCACTGACCAAAATATTTCTGAAATTCCAAGTTAATTAGCACCGCAACATTCCAAGTACTGTAAGAAGCTAAACCTGGTTTTCCAATGGGATAAGTGGGAATTGCCCTGCTCCATATGCAATAAAAATTCCCTTGACAAAAACAGTAAAGTCTAGATTGACAGATAACAAAAGGTGAAAAATGAAAGATTTTTTTTTCTTACATTATAGTTTAGGAAACAAAGGCTGAAAGAGAACAAATGCTTTGCCCAAGATTGCCAAGACTAGAAAAAACAAGGACAAAAATTGAGTCCAGATTTCTTCAGACTCATTATGGATCCTGTATCACATGATCATTTTGCTCAGTAAATGAATGGCAATCACAGCCTGACCAGCGCCTACTGAATTCAACAAGAACAGTTCTTGCTGTTTCCAAAGGGGATTTGGATCAGTCCATTGGGTTACTCTATGAATACAGGCAAAAGAAGCCTGCAGCTAGAATAAAGCTGAGGACATGCCACAGCAGACTAGATTTCTTCTTTATTTAAGGCATCTCTAATTCATTGGCCATGAATAATATAATATTCATGGAGTCCCATCTGGTGTTCAGTTTTAGGTATAAGTGCTTTGCATTGTTGATCTGATAATTCCAACTAAAACCAGTAAAGTGATATACAGGTCCTTGAAAACAGTAGTGGGATAAAAAGAAGTAACAAATTGAATAAAGGAGAAAAAATAAGCTTGCTTTAGTCTGTAAGGAATAAAATTGACGCCTTTTAACCTTACACATAAGTTCCACACCATTGCTTTTTAAAATCAGCTGAAAATCATTTAAAATCAAATTGATTTTGGCTTTTACATTCAGATGCACTTCAGCTTCTCACTTACTGGCCTATGCAAGTAATGTCTTCAGCCAATCTGTGTTTAGAATTGGTTGAAAATCAGTTTGTATGTTCACATGCTTATTGGAATTTTCTCATTTCCATTTTACTCAGAGCCAATCACAATCAGATTAACTACCTAGGGAGTATGTCAAGAGGCTTATTTAATGAGTGTTTTAGCAAAGAAATGGTTCCTAATATAGTGAAACATTTTTTTGCCTGTAACACATTGTCTATTGCCCATTTTGTGTCAATAAATGGGAAGATGGATAATAAGAACTGTTCATATTTATTCTGAAGAGCTCTCCTCTCCATCATGTGTAGACCCATAATCAATCATGAAAGAAGTGTAAAATCACATGAAAATATTTCCTAGTTTACATCTGCTCCTTTCTACTTACAAAATCTGGAGTATCTGCAGCCTTCCATGTATGGAGCAGTAGGGTAGGCTTCTGAAATGGACACTGTCCTGTTCATCTGCTGCCATCCAACTGTGGATCATTTGGATTGGGTAACTGCTATCTGAACTGACATTTAGCCATCCAGTCTGAGAGCAAGAATGCTGAAATGATGCAACATAACACGCTATCAAGGCTGTAATAGGACATAGAACACCTGCCATTGACTTGGATAGAAAGGATAACATGCTCTGAATTGCTTTGTTTTCAGCATTCTCTTCCCCATACTCCTCACATGTCCATTTTTACTTAATTTGTCACTGATGCTTTAAGGAGAGAGAAATGGCATGGTTGGAGAACAAGAAAATGTGAAGCAGATGCCCAAGTTCTATTACCGACTCTGTTGGCGACTGGATAAGCTGTTTATAGCATTGTATCAAGTTCATTGATTTAGATGGCTTCGTTTCAGGTTTCCAAACTGACAAGATGCACGCTGCCTGCTTTCCACTGTGAGTCAGTACTTCAACACTCATCATCTTCAAAAAAAGAGTTAGAATGAGTCTGCAATTAAGGTGGTAAGCATGCCTCAAGCTCTGCATCTAAAAAGTCAACACTTACGATTAGATATCAGGAAAATACTGACTGTAAGCTCACAGTAATTCAGTTTAGTTGCCTCTAAACAAGAAATTAAAAATGCACCACGAAGAGAGATACTGTGGGTTCATCAATGCTTTAAGGGTCTCTGCAAATCTCAAATAAGAAGTAAAAAATCCATGCGCAAATATTACATTGTAGAGATGATGAATGGGAATGGAGTGGGAGGTTATATAACCTGATAATATCAAGGATCTGAAAGAGCTTAAACTATTTAACTATTCAGCAGTGAAAAGAAGTCAAGAAGGATCACTGCAGACAAGGACTGGAAATACAATATAGAAGCTGACTTGTGCAGGCTGACATTCTGCTTCAAAGAGTATTAGTGCTAGAGAGTGCTTACAAAACTATAAGTCTTTAAAAACAAGTCTGATTTAATAAATATTTACTAAATTGTATAAGAATTGCCTGGCATCAAGTTATAAATATTAAATTGGAATGTAAATGTTAAAAGAATGATGTTTTTTCAAATAATCAATTTAAGATTATAAGAATTTTTGGATTAAACATAAAAAATAATAAAAAAATCCCTGAAAGTCAAACAAAAATAGTGATGGTTAAATTCCAAAAGAACAATCCACTCAGAGTTCCTTTCATGTGCCAAAAACTATTATTTATATTGTTTATGCACTTTCATCATGACAGCCCTAACACTGAGCAGAGCAGATAGAGTCTAACAGTTAACACATTAGAGAAAAAAAGCTCTCAAAAGGTAAATAAAGTGAAGTGAGGCTATATTTTTGGATCTTGGGAGACTTAAGGTCATTCTGATACTCTGCTTATATTGATTATTTTACATTGTTTAATGAATTTCTGTACTCTCTCTACAAAATAAAGATTGGCTCAATGACTAGAGCCTGCACTTAAAGGAGCCACCCTATTAAAACTGGTTTTGTTTGTGCCTGGAGAATCAGAACAATTCCAGACAGTTTGTTTCATATTTTACATGAAAGCTCCTGTTCCATTAGTATGACATAGTTTCTGAGACAAAGCTTAACCATAGTGTCTTTCCCCTTTAAAAGGTAATGACACCATCTAAGCAAAAATAACAGTGGGGGAAAAAAGACCCCCCATTATAGCAAACTGTGGTATTAATGAAATTCTGTTTGTATTAAAATTTTCTTTCAACCCTGGTCTTCCTGTTCAGGGGGATAGTGTCAACCTGTCAAACTTTTAATCAAGAGCAGTTCATTGATGCTTCCATTATGTCAAAAAGCCTCACCTAGGTGACTTCAAGGGGAGACAGCAGGTCTGACTTTCTCAACATCCAAGGCTATGAATTTTTCATTTCTCACCCCCAACTTTTAATTTCTAGTATCTGTATGTGGATAGACACAATGTCTTTTTTATTGTATCAAATCTATAAATAGTGTATATTCAATCAATTTGTAAAGTCAAGACATTAAAGAAAGGTAAATACATGAAAGAATAATTTCTTAATTTTTAGGTTAGTAAAAAGAGGCTAGTTAGAGGACGGAAATCTATGCATTCACAAAGTCTTTTAAATGACATCTACTTCAGCCAAAATTTCACAACACGGCATCATGATTCACAATCTAGAATCTCCCTAGAAATTATTTCACGGAGGTGTTACATTTGCAGATATGTTGATAATAATGATATAATTCAGCCTACTAGAGAACCCTTACTTTATTGCATAGAAGTCAAATTCGGGGCCAGATTCTGACCTCCTGCAGTAGCTGCTATCCATCAGCAAGACTGAAATGCACAAAAAGTCAGTTTAATGAAGTACCTGAATCTCATGTTCTGTTGGCAGAATGCTTATTTGGAATACAAAAATAAACCCCCCCACACGACAGTTTTACAATGCCTTCCTCGGCAGCTTATCACTTACTAACCTACTACAAGTGAAGGTATAAGGGAACTGTGACTAGGAAAGGCTCTCTCTCCCTGATTCCAGGGAACTAAAATGATTGCTTAAGGGTTTTAAGAAAATTACTGAGAACAGCCTCACTACACTTCTGATTTTCATCTCAGTATCAGCACAGTACGTCATTGACCCCGTATGATAGGTAGAAAGTTTTTCATACTGTGTGCTACAGACAGAAGACAAGTCCCAAGGAAATGTACAGTCCTCCTAGGATCTCAGTTTAGTCCTGCAAAAGTTTGAATTTCTACAGTAGAGCTTCTGATTCAACAGTTTCTACCATACAAACAACGCCATCTTTTTGCATTCACAGTAATATCCCTTATTTATCAATTAGATGTACAGTGAGATGAGTTTTGACTGAAAATTACTTTCTTGTATCATGATCAGAAGGTGAAGTCAGGGAGAAGTACAATAACCTGAAGGTATGGTTAAAGGAGCTTCCAGATCATGGGTTTTTGAATAGCTTTGCAAAGGCATATTAACGGGGAATAATCCACATAAATTATTTACTTTTCACTCTTCTGCCAAAGGAAAGATTCTCATCCAAACAGTTTGGTGGGTTTTGTGGTGTTTTTTAAACAGATCATGTATAATTAGAAGATGACTATATGACTCATTTATAAAGCCAAACAACAAGACCAAACTCTCATGTGAAATGACCAGCTAATTATAAGACTGGTTTAAATTATGTTCCTAGGTATTACTCGTTCTTTCCAAAATGGGCTGGGTATCTGTACTATTAATTCAGCCCCAAAGACCAATTTCATTCTTGCAAACATATTGCACATTTAAAATGTAGCAAGTTTAAATCATCCAAGCTTATTGTTTTAACTCCCAGCATTTCATTATTCTACTTAATGGTTTGCACATTGTTTTACACAAGTACAATATAATTTTATTGCACAAGGTAAAAAAAAACCCATGTTGCATTTGCTTCCAAAAGAGGTGAGAAGTGATGGGACAGGAGACCTGAAATACAGTGATGTTTTGCCTACAGACAGGAAAAGCTGAAGGTGGTTCAACATATGCTTAATTGGGAAGATACATACTCAGAGTATTAGTAACATATTCTGAATTCATCCACCCCTCAAGATCGGATTGGCAGAATTATAAAGAAACTGAGCCAGTCCATTTCTCTCATTGTAGTCAACTGGAACATTGGCAGCTTTGGCTGGGCCAAGAAAAGGCAGTAATTTAGGCCCTGTGGCTTCTGCACTGGAGCAGATTTTGTAGTTGGGGGTCACAGCTTTGAGAGACCCACGTTGGAGGGTCAAGTATTAAATTTGCTGGGTGGACCCTCAAAACATAATGGAACTGAAGGTAGAGCCCGCAGTCTCGGACACAGTTTCCTTTTTCCCCCAGAGAACCTCCAGTGGCAGTGTCTGGGGGTCAAGAACTGCATCAGGGGGCTTTGTTTCATGGCCTCTAGGACTCCAGGTGCCACTGGTTAGAGGGATAGAGACAAGGTCCCACAATGAGTGGAAAGCATTCTGATGCATTGTCCCTACAAAGTGCAGATATTTGCCTTTAGCATTTGGAAATCTATGAGGAATTAAAAAATATATTTCAATTTGTGCTTTTATGTGCAATACACAAATTGCTTTCTCACAAAACTGTTTTTGCCAAATATTTCCACAAAGCATATCCAGTGAAGCACTGTGTCTGCAAAGCTGTTTAAGGATCGGTGCTTCCCAAGTGCCCTCAATTGCTCCTGTTCTACTTGCCTTGACCTGTTGCATCACATTATGAGATATCAAACTGCCATCATGTTCCATTTTAGAGCTGATTATGCTTCATTGGTGGGCAAAGTTTCTGCTTGCTGAGGGTTTGTGAGGTTTGATTAATTAGTGCTTATGAAGTGCTTTGAAATTCTTGCATGAATGATGTTACAGAAACACTGAATATTGCTGCTGTTATACAGGCAGGTACATGATTAAAGATTTGATGTTGCAAGGTGTGGTTGGGCCTTACCTTCTCTTTGGGAAAATATTCTGGTTTCCTCTGAATTCCCTCTGGCAAGCTAGTATAGTCTTCCAACCAAACCAAACCAAAACACTTCAATTGTCCTAGGGTAGGGAAAAATAATAAAAAAGAGATTAGATGAAGGGTATTTCTGAGAACTCATTGCCTGTCTAGGATATTGCACATCTAGGTGGTCTGATAAACTTCAAGGACACCTTGGTGATTAAGTTTATTCTCAGACTAACTACATTTTCTTCAACTTTTTTTTTTTTTAATCAACTAGAGCACTTTTAATTGCTTTCTCCTCTAGGTATTTTACATAGACACCTGATGGCCTGTTAAAGCATCTTCCTTAAGCATCCTTATCTATGATATCCTCTTCTTGGCTGGAGAGACCTACCTATCCCCCTCCCCAATTTCTCTTGCCCAAAGGGAGCTGTTACACATTGTATCCCTTTCCATAATTTCTGACTCTGAACCCGACAGCTCCCATCTGCCCTGGGAAATGCAGCTCCCCACAGGTGATTCATTCTCAGCCAAGGCAGGATGTTGTGGGGCTCAGCCCATAGCCAGTCTTAAAAGCCCCAAGCTGAAGATAATTATTTACCTGTTTAAAGATACATCCAACTTGCTCGCTGCTGCCACGCTTGGCGGTGGCCATGACTTCACCGTTGTGGCCCTTCAGGAACGTGCTTCTTCACAAAGCAAAGGCCAGGATTCCTGTTGGATACACAAGTGCCCAGTGCCATTTGAGAAGGCCATAAGGCATCCAGGACATCTGCACAGGAATAGCAGAGATGACGCAGGACCTAAAGTAGACTGACACTCCACCAGGGTAGCAAATGGAGCCAGGCAGACATCTGCAATAGCTCAAACAACACCAAATGCCAACGATGAAGCCACCAATTTCTCTCTGTACTATCCAACTTCCCCATTTTCTACTACTGTTGAGGGCACTCAAAAGGATTGGCCTTATTGATCCTCTGTGTTGATCACACACTTCACATACTTTTGGTCTTGCTTACATTAGCCTAGCAGACTATCATCACCCATGCGATCTTCAATTCAAGTCACAGCACAGTATTCTTAGTTTCATTTTTCCTGCTTGTTCTACTCATTTCACGTCCTGCACCCAGTAACCTTTTTTTTGTTAGTTTTCGTAATAACTTAATGGCTCATCTCGTACATACCTTTCTGCATACAGTAACCTCTGGGGTTTCAGTGCTTTGCCCTTGCTTAGTTTCCTAAGAACTGTAAAGAAAAACTATTGATTGGTTTTGCCTCAGGCTTTAGTAGACAAATTTACCTAGACTGCAAGTCGAGAGTCTAAGTACATGTCTCTATTTAAACCATGGGAACATTTAGCATTTAAGAGGTTCAAAATAACCAGGCCAAACACCCTTACTACCTAACACTGCCAGTATCCTGGCTGCTGCCAAGGCTGATGCCATAGTCCTATCCTGTTGCATATTTTCAGAAACATAAATCTTATGAAGAAGTATTTAAAGGTAATAAATTTTTCAAATGCTTAAATGAAGAGTATCAGGAGCCTCTCACTCAGTCCCATCTAGTGAGTTATTGCACATTTAAAAATCTGTGCCTTCAGTTTTCTGATCCTTGTTCTTGTCTGTGCATCTTTCAAAAACTGGTTTATTAATCTACTGTGCCATAAAGTTTCTTTCATTAGAAATTAAAAAGTCTGTTCTGACCTTTTCCTAGGTCTGGGCTGGATTTCCATGAGGCGTTTCTTGTCAATCACTATATTCTTTGCACAGCTTGCACTGTTTCATGTATGCTTTCAACTGGGTATTCATGCCTGGCCTGTAGATACATTTCCTGGCTCATCTCAGGCATGTCTCTATCCTCAGGTGTGAAATATGTATCCACTGCATGATGTCAGCTCTTAAATCTCCTGGGATTACTGTTCAGCTCCATTTAAAACAAAATCCATGCAGTTCTTCATCCACTTCCTGGGGGTGGGCACAAGAGTCTGTGGCATTTAATGCTTTCTCTTGGCTGACCACGGATTGCACATCGCTTTCTTGCCTGTCACACACCATGCTGTTTTTTAAGACTGCCTTGAATGAAAGCATTGGAAGAAATAGAGTCAGTAGTAGATTTTCTCCTCATTGTTTCCCCTTTCTGGATATACCAGAACTCCATCAGTAAACACTGTAGTCTGCATCTTTACACCCACAGCTGTTTCTGCTCCCCTTTCTCAGGCACCCCCACACCAGTGCTTTATGTGCATGTGATGCTTTAGGGAATTGTGCTGCACTTTCAATTTTCTTCTCTCAATGCCTTTTCCTTCTAACATTTGAGTATTCTCACAAGATTCCATATTGATAATTTTCAGCAGTCAAAAGAAGTCCAGTGTGATAGATCCATAGTTGAGCTCTCTCTCAGTCTGTCTTTATTCACCCTAATATTTTGTCTCCAGCACGCACAAAGAAAGGTTACCACAGATAAATATCATGCCTTTTCTTTGCCTATTATTTTACATTTCTTTCCTGGAATAAAGATGCCCTAAGTTACAACACTGGCAACTAGAGGCAAAGTATCCAGTTAATATCAAATATCTTTGACTTGGAGCTGACACTGATAATCATATGTGCTCATCAATAGCTACTAGAAGGTGTGGCAAAGGTTGTCAGGCAGCTGAATAGCTCTTCCTCTTCAGCATGCAAGTTACTGACTCCCTGATTTCCTTCCTAATTCTATAATCACCTACCCCATCAAGACAGGATATATCCACACAGAAAATAATCCACATAAAAAGGACACAGATGGGAGTGGACAGAATGGAGGTGTACACCTGGCCCAAGCCAGGTAATTACTCCTACTTTGCCAATTAAAATCACATAGCCATTTTTGCTGGTTTAACAGTAAGCATCTATTTTACATTCAGCTCTTTGTTTCAGAGCAGATGTGTTCATTCTTACTTTTTAAACTATGTCACCTTTCCCTCAACATGGGCTTAGGTTAATAAACTGTACATCAAGCACTGCTTAAAAGCTGGCTTTGCAGGATGATAACTGATGAGGGAATTGCTTTTAATTACGTACAAGTGAGTAGATAAAAATCACAGTCCTAATAATCAACTCCAGAAACTGACAGCAACAAAGTCTCACATTTCAAATGTGGATTATTTTTTCTTTCAGCATTCAGCTACAGAAGGCAAATGTTAGTGGTTGGATCATCTTCTGTAAGCAAGCCAAAGTTATGTGTAACATTTTTGGATGCTAATAGGACACAGTTCTGGCAGAACAGAAATAAGAGTAACATTAAAGTTTAGAGCAAACTTGGAAAGGAAGAAAAGTGCTTTTCTCAGTTCAGACTTTCAGAAGAACAATAATGTCACCTACATCTGCTGCTAGAACTTCGAAAGTCCAAGGACAGGAAAAGCAAACAACTTGCTTGCACAGCTATCAAGAATCGGAGAGAACATGAGGCTTCCCAGATTGCCTTCAAAACCAGCAGCATTTGGCCCATTACCATCCACACCAGGCTAATGTATTTTTAATAGTTCACCTCCTAAAGAGATACTGCAGGCCATGAGATGCAAATTAGGCAGCCAAAATTGAGTGAGTTTGTGCTATGAGAAATTTCAGGGGAGAATGAAATAAATGAAAGTAGGATTACAAACTGGGCTTGGTGCTCTGGTGAGAGGAGAAAAATGTGCTCATAAAGCCCAATAAAACTTTATTTTCCTGCTTTATTAGGTGTTTGCAAAAACGTCTCAGTTGCAAAGTACAACATCTTTTTCTGAAGATTCATCTACAGCATAGAGGCTCTGATAAATCAGCTGCTTTCTTTTTCAGCCAACTACGCAGTGTATGGAAAGCTGAGGTTACTATTAAAGCTTTGTTAAAACATTAGATGTTGCCTGAAAGCTGCCATGTGAACTTCATTTTGAATGTATTTCAATGCAAGTTTTTACAATAGGAAAAATAAACACTTAGGAGCTCAGGAAACCAGGATCTAAAACACTGTAGACATGGATTTGTTTATTTGTTGCTTTCCTGCTATAGATCAGCCTGTCAGGATACCTCCTTCATGTAAATATTTAAGATCTACAACAAACTACAAAAGATCTACAACAAAACAATTCTCATTTTAAAAAAAAAGTAATTAAAGAAGAGAGGAAAAGGAGGATACAGAGTTTATTTTTAAAAAATCCAAACAAACATGGATGTGGCTCTCTTTGGATCTATCAAGTGTGTTCTTGATGAGAAGGAAAAATATTATGATTGTGTTGCATCCAGGGAATGGACCTTAGTTCCTTGAAACCACATATTCTCTAAATTTTAAGTCACCATATTCCTTTTGGACATTTTTTTTTTTTGTTTTAATGGAGCAATAATGTTAGCTCTCAAAAGTCCACATGAGAAACTGAAAATCCAGGATTTGAGAACTAGAGAAGTTCAGAATAGTAGTCATCTGGAAGTCTCCTCTTTTCATGTCAGTAAAGTATAATGTTACTTCATGCCATTTGGCTGCAAATGTAAATTACACCTTTTTTCAGTTGTTAGGACAGGATAAAAAACCACATAATTCTAATGAGTCATAAATGTTTCACCATTTTTTTCTTCATTTAATTCATATGGTGCCAACACCTGTGAAAACAATCAGCATCATAGCTGTGTGCTCTACTTAAATTTGCTTTAGGGTATGCTTGAGTAAAAGCTTTTATATCTCATTTCTCTACATTATTAACAACATGATGCCCTGAATCATTCTATAATTTAAGTATGCTCATTTCATTCTCAGCCACTTTATTAGGACTAGAAAAGATGCTCAAAGACTATGACAGTCTTAAACCAGACACACACACGTACCCATTCCAGATTCTTACTGTAACAAAATATCTATAACAAGATCTTCACATTATTTTTTATATGCTTTGGCAGTTTTGCACCTTGAATTACGAATCTAAACTGTTAGTACAAGAGCCACACTACAAAGCATTCTCCCAAAAGGCTTTGCAGCCATTGCTCTAAGGTGAGTTCATTTCTTGAGAGCGACATCTGCACTGATCTGATTTCTAAGCTATTGCCAAAGGAGAGCACATCTTGTTTAGCAATGGGAAAGAGCAGTGGTTGGAAGCATAGTTCTGGAGTCACTAGATGGTGCCAGAGAGGAACGTGCAATGGTAACTGCAGTCCTGCTTCAGTTACTGCTGGGCAATGGGGTGGGTAAGCTGATCCAGCAGAAGCTAAAGAGCATGATTTTCAAAAATACTTGGGGGGAAATTTAAAAACACGCTTCAGCATCTAAAGAAATAATGTAGTGACTGGAGGATACAGAGAAGATCCTAAATCCTACTTGTCTTTCACTGGACATCAGGCCTTTGACCACCTTGGGAACCCTTGGTAACTCCACCTGGCATCTACATAGCCCTAAATGACTTCAAACTGAACTGTCTGCAAAGTTTTACCTACAGTTTTATAACATAAGTGAAGCTCTCCCTATATTTCAATGGGACTGTGGCTCAAACTTCCTCTGTAAAATTCCCCACCTAAACCCAAGCAACATAATAAATATAGATGAGTAAGCACCAGGCATTAAGCTGGAAGGAGTAGAGACTATGATATTTCCCAAAGAGATTCTTTCCCAAAATGTACATTCCAGTGTTAAACAGCATATTACAATTAACCATCCAGGGCCAATTCATGATGAGAAAGCAGGCCAGAGCTGATAAATGCTTCAAGCAAAATGTTTGCAGTTTTGATTCATTGCAATAATTCCTTTGTAATCCAGAGATGGGGACATACTCCAAGTAACTTAAACTAGCTAGCTCAAATCCTGAGTGCAGTGCAGGCTCCAGCAGGGTCTTGGGTAAGGACTCAGACTGTCACAGCTCAGCAACTTAAGTTAACCTAAGTTACCAATTTAATGTTTCTGAACTGTACCCTTCTCTCCACACTGAAGCACAGAATCACCTGCATTCATGAGGATGTGAGGCTTGAGCTGACCACTCCCTTCCATGCCTACAGAATTTCCAAACTGACTTTGAGGAGGTTAAAACTAAGTGGGGTCTGCATGTCATTTCAAATAATCTTATAATAAAGTTATTCCAGTAACCTGCACATTTTATATATACCTCTTGGTTTCTTCATGGATAAAAATCTATGCTTGTAATTACTCATCAGTGCCCTTTGTGGCAGTTTGCACAAAAGATACCAATAAGCACTAGTCAGAGGATGAGCCTTCTTTTTCCTTTGCTTCTCTTAAGACTTCCTCTTAAGAGGTCTTCCACACAGACGTGACTTTGGGGAAGTGGGGGGAAACGTGGAAACCAATCCTACCCACAAAACACTTATCTGCATATCTAGTAATTTACAACAGCATGAACCAGACCCAGTGTCATTCAGTAACAGATGGGTACACACAGTAATGTGACTGGATGACACCAAATCTCAGCCAAAGCTTTCTCTATGTATTTCAATGCTCTCCATTTTTTGGGACCAAAAAAAATCAGCTGCTTCTTCCAATTTCACCTTTTTCTACCTTTCTTCCTCTTGATCTACTAGATTACATTTTGAAAGCCTAAATGAAAATCCCTGTGGTTTAGACAGAAAATGTCTTCACCTTTATAGGAAAGAGGTTGCTGTTGCAGAATCCATTCAAAAGGCCATTCACCATAGTAGGACTGTGCTTGCTTTACATTGTTCAATTCTCAGTAGTTTACTCAGCTGAAGGTCTGTTTGATTTGAATTTCTGCTAGGAAAATTAGAATATATGAAAGAAATATATTTTAAAATTTCACCGAAATAATCTCCATATTCTGGAAGATATTCAGACTTCCTGGCCAATATGGTACCCATGAGATGCAGCATTTTCCATGGTGCCATATATGCATTCTTAACTTTGAAATGGAACAAGAAGGAAATATTTATACTGGCTGTGCCTTAATTTAATTAAATGAATTAATTAAGCTAGGAGGTCCTGAAGCAAAGAACAGATGACTATGAGCTTTACTTTTCTTTCTCAATAAAACTGATCTGTTACTGAAATGCTCAACTGAAAATCGGATCTTTTACTTAGGGGAATAGTCATTTGCCTGGCTGTAAGCTGCAAATCTTTCATAGTTTCAGCTCTTCCACTACGAAGGCAGCTCCTGTGCTAGGAATTTTAGGAGGACAGTCTTGAAATGTTATTAATAAGAACTTAGTGTATACTTCATATTTGATGTAGGTGCACTCTGCCTCCTAATGGAAGTCGCATGTGGTTTTCCCCCAAGTATGCAGTGGTAAGTAATGACCCATCATCAGGCAGTGACTGATGACAATTGATCATATGGCCATCTACAGCAGCAAGAAATTAGAGTAATCTCTCAAGAGAATAATCAGAGAACAATTTTCCAGGGTCATTACTAGCAGAAGCTTGCTGAAGAAGAAAACAGTCTCAGTCTTCTCTCTGGATATTCTTTTCTCCTCTGGATTTCATTTTATACACAAGGTTTACATTTGGTTTTAGAAAATTTTATGAGGCAGACTGAAATGTTAAGGGGATTAAGGAATGGGAGACAGTCTTTCACCTCCAAGTCTTCAGTTCAAATCCAGTTTAGGTTAGTAATGAACAAGAAGTATTTACCATTGCTGTTCACTGTCTGTGCAAAATGGATTGGTGGTTCTGGCTCAATTCCCAGCAATAAACCTGCATGCCACAACTGGCAACTCCGTTGCCATTCTCGGCAGACAGCGCCAAGAATTAAATGAAGCATAAGAAGCAAAGTTACCTCTCCCCCACTACAGGCCAGGGTGGAGGCACATTGGCAGGAGAAGTCTTCTCTGCTGCTGCCTGAGCACTGCAGTGCCACAGTCGAGAACAAAGACATCAGTTTAGTGCAATGACAAATTAGCACCTTTTCAGGAAATGAATTTACAAATTTTCTTAAAATAATAGAAAAATCAGGGGCCATCTAGTGCGGGGAAGATTAGTGATTCAGACTGGGCCATGTTGTTCCTTGTGCTAAAGTGTAGATTAACCTGCCATTATAAAGAGATTGAAACTCATGTAAATGCAATGGATACCCACTACACAAGGCGTGTCTTGCCTGGGACAGTACCCTCAAACAGAAAAAAAAATCAGGACATTTTTTTCCCCAGAAGTCACATGAAAGGTCATTTCTTAGTCTAGGAGACTGACTCATTAGCACCAGAAGCCACTAGACCAGGAAGTTTGTTTTTCCTTAAACCATAAACTTAGAGTAATTCCACGGAAATAAATGGAGTCAACCACCCACACAGAGTAGCATAAAAAGAAGCAGAGCACACCCCAATCTTCATCTGGTCAATACTGGAAAGAAAAATTGACAAGCACAAGCTAAAAAATGCCACCACACTTCTGTGCTGAGGGCATCAGCACCATCAGCAGGAAGGACACTGAACATCCTTGCACATGAGCGCAGTGAGCAAAGAATCCAAGCTAGGCTTTAAGCCTTGGAGTGATTTTCCCATTGAACAGTGCTGATTGAAAAATGCATGAATTTTATTCTAAAAATAGCAAGATGGGTCAAGAGAATAATGATCTCAGTCTACACAGCTAGATGAATTTATGCTGATGCCCTCTTTTATATTTCATAGGATATTCACTATGGACCCTACATTTTCCACAGCTTTGAACACTTTATTTATCCATATTTTATTACCAGTGTAAACCTAATTATCACAGCATCTTCATGCTGAAAGTGATTGATAGATTTTGCTACTTGCTTGTCAAGATGCTCATGTTCACTGTATTCAGCTATCACACCAACCCAGAGACTGATGACTGTTCTGGCCTATTAATAAAAGTCTATTACAGTGCGTTGATGCTACTTCTCTCAAACAATATTAATGCAAGCTCTGCGGCAAGAGGCACATTTTTAACTTGCTACAATACAATGAGGCCTATTTCATTTCAATTACTAATTCTTTTACATTTTACTCAGACTGTCCATTCTTAGACATAAAGAACAACCACAAAGTCTTCTCACTTCTTATTTTCCCATTGTTTTAAAAATGTGTTGTTCACCAGCCCATTATTATAAAAGCAATTAGTGATTTTTTAGTACCTGTATTTGCAAGTGCTGAAATTGAGACAATATGAAGTGCAGACAATTTTATGAAAAACTAAATGGCTGCCTTTCAAAAATAAAAGAATCACAAGTTGACAAGTCAGACGTTGAAGGACTCGAGACCAATCATTGATTGTGAAGACCTTATGTTAGAGCTCAACTGGCGAGAGGCAATGACTGAAAAGTATTTCTGCAAATAATATGAGATAGATAAGCAAAATAATAAAAATACCCACCAACCTTGAACATGCTTAAAGTGGTGAAGGCAATATGCTGTCAAATTTTTTTTCTTGTTATCAAGCAGGTATGCTCCTCTAAGATGAACTTGTCGCCTTCTATCACTCAAGTTTTGGTTTGATTCTATGTTACTCAAACTGAAATGTCTTGATCCTGCTAAAGGAGGTAAATTGTTAACAGTTAAGATACTTCCAATACTTTTAGATATAGGAGCAAAACTCAGCCTGCATGTGAGGAAAATGGAAAATGGATAAAAGACACTGATCTCTAATATCTCAACATTTTTTTTTAAGTAGAACTTGAATAAGCCTCTAGTTCTAGAGCTTCCATAGTCATTTAATACTATTTTAAATAGAAAAACCTGGAAAACAATAAAACAGACTGTCCATCAAAATGCTTGCAAACTGTTTAGCTTTAAGCATGGCAGCAATACCTGTTAGTTTTCTTTGATGAAGATATTTACCTCGTAGCAGTTAAGCATGTGCTTAACTGTTTCTCTGTGAGTCCATAGCCTAATAAAAACCTACAAGGGATGACATAAATTCTTTTTTTTTTGTAAAATACCTGTAATTTTCCAGAAAATCTAGGTTCAGCAATCACAACCTGAATTAGCATGCCTAGATACTCAGCCTGCACAAAGGGCCAGTGCTCCACTGACTTTAAATAACCCATTGAAGATACAGCCTCAGGACCCCAAACAGTCCTGGTAGTCCTAACAGCCCTCAAAGGCTGAAGACTTGGAGCTCACTCAGAGAGGTTGTGCTGGATTTAGTGATAATGGCTTAAGAGGTTACCTCTCCCAGCTGTCTGCAGCAGTCCCCCTCCAGAAGCTGAAAGACAGCCATCAGAAAGCGATATGGTCCAGCCCTCATCCATCCAGCTCTGAGCCAGCACATTAATTTTAACTGCCAATGGTCTGCAAATTGTAACGATTGATAAAACTGGCACTTGCTCACATCTGCTGCCTCCTCTAGTAAGGTGGAAGACTGTGGCAAAGTGGCAGGGTAGACATTAAGGGCAGTAACCCCTTCCTCCACCCCAACAAAATTAATAGCACTTGTTTGCCAGAGCCCTAATCTGCTCAGAGTGGAACAGTATGTTGAAAGAAGCAACTCCATTTAACTTCGTTTGGGGGGAATGAAGACCAAGGATTTTCTACATTTCACGAGGCAGTGAATGGCAAAGAATTAGTGTAGATACAGTACCCCTTGTAATTTTAACTCACATTGCCCCTTCTCAGTGAATAAATCTTGTTAAACCTTATCCTCTTGGAGACCATCTGGATGAAAACTATTCAGGAAACGTCACCATTGGTACAAGAACTTAAATCTCACCATAAATCTCAGCATGTCAAAGCCAAGCATGCGTGCCTTAAAGAAACTCTGCAGCTGTGACTTGCTTGGAGTTGCAGACATGTGTGTGCACATGGTGCCTCCCAAGAAACACACCGCTACATTTCAGTAACTCTAAAAACAAAGGAAAGCAAACTCAGGGATTTTCTCATTTTCTGATAACTTTATCCTATTTTTAATATAAAATAAAGAAAACAGTTTAATAAAAGCTACATAAATATAATCTGTCTGTTATAACTGTACTGGTTCAAATGATCTCCACCCTTGTCCTTCCCTTGCTCTGATTACTTCTCTCTCTCTTCCAAAGTGCTTGTGCTAATGTGGCAACCTATGCTGAAAATCAGAAATCATGATTACTTTGCTCTGTAATCTGATTGCCTGTATAGTTAGACACCTGCCTTCCTGGCAAATTTCTTTATGGTAGCAGGGTAGGAGCAGGTTGGCCTTTTAAGTGCCAGATATGGTCAAAACAGCTTCAATCTAAGCTCAGTGAGAACACTACTGTTATCCAACAGCTCATATTCTCCTCTCTCTCCACCCCAAACCTCGTATAACTGCTTTTACAGAAACGGATTTTGTGTTTAGCCCACTGACTTCAAAATATGGAGAAACATAATGCAAAATTTATAAGATAATCCTTCCAGTAGGTGAAAAAATAGAAAAGTAACTAAGATAATTAATCTAGACTCAATGCTTTGACAAAAAAAATTGACAAAAAAATTTGGGGGCATAAATGTAGGTTTGTTGAAATAAAAGGTTCTGCAAATATTCTTCATTTTCCCTCATTTCCATATAGGGGAAAAAAAAACCCTAAATATTGGAAAAGGACTGAAATTATTAACTTCTGGTAATTTTAAAATCTATTTCTGAAAAATTTCAAAAGGACCTTGTTTGGAAGCATTTTTTAAGCAAGGAAAAAACTTATTAAACATAGGTAAATCCTAAGCAGCGCATTTTATTTTCATTATATTTTACTTGACTGAAACTGAAGTTTTTTCAGTTTTCTGTCTTCTGAAAAACTTGCATCTTGGAACTGTCAGACAACCTAAAGATCAGCTATTTTTACACAGTGAAAGCAGCTTCAGAGCCTGGGAATAGGTTGATTAGACGTGCTAGATGAATATGAGTTGCATCAGCTGAAGCAAATAGAGTATTTCTTATACATATCAACGTACCACAATTGATGAGCCAAGCTTTCTCCCAAAGATGTGCAGGTTTCCTGATGAGCCAGCAAATTAACAATGGTGGACTCAATGATCTTAAAGGTATTTTCCAACCTAAATGATTCTAAGATACCGGACTTTGCTCTTTAATTCAATACAAGTGATCCAGGTTTATTTTTGCAAGATAGTCCCATTCTGTGCAGCTGTGTGTCACCACTGTAAAGCATCTCAGCTACCATCACAACAGCAGAAACGATGCTGATTTGCTAATGCAGGTTCTTGCTTGACTAATTATTAAATAAAAACAACTGAAAAAAGGGGAGTTCAATTAGCCTTAGAGGTAATAGGTGCTAGCAAGACATGCAAAGACTGTCCTGGTGGCTCCCTGTAAAGTAACCATCCTTCCTCCACAAGTGCAGAGATATTCAGTAAGAATTATCAGCCTCCCTCTGGAAAAGTAATGCTGTCTGGGCCTCAGTAAATGGGCTTCAGCATACAATTGTCTAAGAACTGTAGAATGAACCAGTTGTATCCCCCATACAGTTGTCTAAGAACTGTAGAATGAGCCATTTGTATCCCCCATAAAGGGAACATTTGCTAGCTCAGAATGCAAGATGCTTGGCAATGCGTTGTCACATGCGAGGTGTATTGTTTCTTTTTTTTCAAGCTGTATCCCATGCTGGGCTCTAATTCCTCCCACATGAATTTCTAGACCAAACTGGGGAGCTAAATTAGGAAAGGGTACTGTTTTTGTCTGCCTGCATAGTCAATGGATGAAGACACGTGGGCTGAATTACCCTCTGGAGGTGCATATCGCTTTCCAGCATCAATGGGGGAGCCTTGGGTGATTAGGTACAAACTTAGGTGCCATAGTTTTATGCTTGAAGTCAGGTGGCTCAAATCCAGGAGCAACTGTGCTTCTCCTTCTGTCCTAAATTGGTGCATGCTGTTGCTACACATTGCAAAACAAATAGTGAATAGTAGTAGTTTTCGTGGAAGTGATAACAGCTAGTATAAAAGTTAGTGCCTTGGACCTAAATCTAGAATAGTATTATTATTGCAAGAATCCAGCCTGTTTCATATGTCCTTTAACTTCACTCCTTCAACTATGCAGAGCTGCGTAACTGAACATACTGAGTAAGATTATTTCCACTTTTGATGGAAGCTTCACCCAGAGCTAGCCACTATTGGAAGCAGGACAGCAAATTTTCAAGGCCAACTTGCTGCTCCGGTACAGTAAATCAGTTGTTCCTACAGAAAGCAGCATACAGATTTTTTTTTTTTGTTCAATGCATAATACGAGGAAAGGATGACTCAAGCTGAGTTTCACAGGTGAAGTTCAGATGAGTTCAGATCTATTCAGTCCCTCTCGATGTTTCCGTATGCTTGACTCAAGTCCAAACATTTAATCGTCAGCTCCAAACAAAAACTTCCAAAGAAGAAGCAGAGCAGGGAATTGTGAACTCTGCTTTCGAGCACTAAGGACTTGAGCAATTTTTTTTTTATAATCTGTCATTTGTACTTTTTCATACTAAAGGTGACAGTCTAATTCACATATGACCAACACCCATAAATCATGTTGGGGGGTGGAAATATTCATAAATCCATATCAAACAGAACCCAAATTATGACAAATGACATGGCAGTCATAAAATTGCACAAGCACAACTCACCAAGTCATTAATTTCATGGCCGTGGAAAATAAACAGACACATTTTTTTCGCAGCCCTAATAAATTTTAAAAAACTCAAAGAATGGTCCATCTGCTTCGAATAATTTTTAATTTCCTATTCTGTCTCGTTCCCATTAGCTATTCCACTGAGATATTTGCTAAATTCTTTCATTTGCCTCCTCCCATCTGTATTCAATTACTCTATTCCCAAATAGAGTTAGTTTTTCTTTCTCCTAAGTGCAGTACAAAATATCCCCACCTGTACCTTAAAGCAAATGTTATGTGTGTTTTATTATCTGTTAGACTCTATGAGTCATTCTAACTCGATTGCCTGTGCTGAAAGACTTGGAGGGCAATCTGATTTTGATGTTTTCTGGCTTTGGTGAAAAACACCTGCCTGATTCTCATAGCTAATCTATTAACTTGGTAAATGCCTCAACAGATGTTCTAGAATCAGCTAGGGATCAGGGTCTGTCCTCGTGACAGCGTCCGCTTGTAAGCTTGAAATATTTAAATGTTCAGAGATCAGAGGCCAATGATGTGTTTTGGGTACAAGCTTTCACTAAATCATATTTTTTCAGTCAGTCCCTGGAGTGCATTCCACATACAATAAGTGGCTGGAGCGTTCTGACGGAGCAGGCCAACAATACAGGCCTCCTTGAACTTTGAAGGGACATGAATTTCAAGGCAGCATTGGCTTCTTTTATTGAAAAATGGAACAAATTTTAGACTGTGCTGAAGCTGTTCCCTTTTAAGCAACATGTCTTTTTTTCCAGTTCCTTTTCTTTCTTCCTAATGAAACCCATTAAGAAAGTATAAGGCTTGGCTTTGAGACCTCCCTTTCCAACGATAACTTAATGTCTCCAAGGAACCTGTTCTAAGTCATCATCCTGTTTGGGTCAGCACTGCTCTGCATGAGTCACTTACTGTGTGCCTGCTCCTCCACTTTTTAACACTGATTTTAATCCAGGGTAGCTCCACTGACTCTAAGCCATTCCACTCTGTAACAGCCCCTGAGGCCCACAGACTGTCTGGGATCACCAGAGCAGAGCAGTCCCTTGAGAAGGCTTTAGTCCTCCCATAGGAAGGGTGGGGTAGATGCATGACATCAGTGTCAAGCCCACATGAAGTCCTATTTTGCAGGTTAAGGCACTTTTCTGTCAAGCTAGCATCACCAAAAAAACACAAATGAGGAAAAAAGGCTCACAACACAGAAAACCCCACAACTACTACTGGCCCCATTCCGCTATAAGAAATTTCCTTTTGACAATCAAAGCTGGACCTCAGAGCCTAAAAATGTTTATTACTTTTATGAGCTTTTATATTACCTTGCTTCTTGTAAGAAAAGCTCAGGATTGTGATAAAATGTCCAAATATTTCAAACTAAAATGGCTGCAAGCTTCACTGCAAAAATTTTCTCAATGAGATCACATAAAAGCAGAATAGAAAACAGGAGACCTTCCTCTGACCTTCACTCATCACTTGACTCTGGTCACTTCACTTACCCTTTGTTTATTTCCACTTCTTCTTTTGCTAAATGGGTTTCATTAATGCAAACTTACTTTGTTGTTTTAAAGCTTAATTAGTTAATGTTTTTAAAGTGTTTTGAGATCAATACAGCAGTATTACCAATGTATTCAAAATCTCATCTCTGCTGCTATTTTCTCTTGGAGGCTTGACAAAAAAGATTTCACTGTTCCACATCTTCAACAATGCTCAGAAGCAGCTCTGTTGTTAGAGCTCTCATATGAGTGATCAGCAGATGGAGTAGGAGGAGTGAGAAGGGAAAGTCTGATTCTTACTCTTACTGCTGTTACACATGCTTTCTAGAAAACAGAAAATATGAAGGCAGCATTGATCTCAAATACTTAGTCATTAAAAGGAAGACACTGAAAGTACAGAGATTATGTTTAATTTGAAGTTACTTCATTTTTCAAAAGCACCCTTTTGGGAAAGTCACCAGGTTGGCCTCCAAGCCTGACAAGAGCTGGAGAAATGTTCAAAATGTGAGCTGAAGGAGAAGAAAGAAGAAAGGTTCATTAGAAACTGTGTTTCCAACTGAGGATATTGGGCAAAAATCTTCATTAAGGAGGAAAAAGAGGTTTTCTGTCTGTAATCAAATGTGAAAGACTGTCATTCTTAACTTGCCTTCTAGAAATAGTTTCTTCCTTCAATTTTCAGACTGTGTCTCTGCTAAAATCAAATGTACCTCTCCCCTTTCACTGAGAGATTTAAAAAAATTGAACTGGTTACTGCAAAGATACAATAGCAAAGTTTGATTTTAGAGTATAATCCCTGCAATATTTCCTTTATAAATTAGGCAGATATCACACAATAATAGAAAATGCTGAGTTGGAAGGGATCCATCAGGATCATCAAGTTCAACTCCTGGCCCTGCACAGGACACACCAAGAGTCACATAATGTGCCTGAAAGCATTGCTCACTTCTTGAGCTCTGTCAGGCTGCTGCTGTTACCACTCCCCTGGGGAGCTGTTCCAGTGCCCGACCACCCTCGGGGTGAAGAACATTTTTCTGATATCCAGCCTGAACCTCCCCTGGCTCAGCTTCAGGCTATTTCCTCAAATCCTGTCACTATCACCACAGAGCAGAGATCAGTGCCTGCCCCACCTCTTCCCTCTCGACTGCAGTGAGGTCTCCCCTCAGTCTCCTGCAGGCTGAACAGACAGAGTGACCTCAGCTGCTCCTCATACGGCTTCACCTCGAGACACTTCACCGTCCTTGGGGTCCTCCTTTGGATGCTTTCTAACAACTCAATGTTTTTGTAATATTGTGGTGCCCCCAGGACTTGAGGTGAGGCTGCATCAGTGCAGAGCAGAGTGGGACAATCACCTCTTTTGTCCAGCAGTTGATGCTGTGCCTATGCATTCCAGATATGTTGCACTTGCTCTTCACTTCTTGTCTATTTTAACATTTTAGAAGTGGTATCACCAGAGGTAGGTGTGATATGATCAGTGCATGTGGCAAATATAGGCTTTTTCTTATGGCCTCGCCAACCTGGAGGTGATCTCCAGATCAAAGAAAGGTTGCATGACTATGCAACTCTTTTGCATAAATTAAGATTATGGTCTGGGATTCTCTCTATAACAATTTAGAACCTTTTGTTTGTGCTCTACACATCTTTTCTTCAGTAAACATTTGAAAAGAAAGGTACCTTCCAGATTACTACAAGAAAATGAATAGATTTTTCATATCATATTCATGCAGCTCCATCTATACAAGTTTTATTGCATTTGTAGACCCTTTGGTACAAAAAAATACAGAAGTTATGAACCAAGAATAATTCAGAATGATGTTGTTATAGCTGTCCACAGCAGGGGGTGCTAAGATTAAAGAGTTAACATTTGGGGCAATGGGAGCAAATTTGCAGCAGGCAGAGATAGATGTTTGCTGATTAGTGGAGCAATAAAGACATTGATTGACTCTTCATGAATGATACCTCTGCTGCTTGGTTTTCTTTCTTTAAATTCAGGTCTTTCATAAGAACGGAGGTACAACATCCAGAGCAGAAAAATGATGTGTGGTTTCTTGCATCAACAATTTTACTCAGAAATTGAATTTAGCTTACGCACTAATAAAAACAAATCAGATCAAACAAACAAGTTCTCCTATACTTTGCCTCTTTTTTCCCCAGAAGTCTTTAATTGGTCTCAGGAAGATACATTTATCTCACACCAAAAGCAGCCTTAAGTAAGTAAAAGAGGAAAATTCAGAAATACTTCTGCCAGTGAAACTGGCTGTTACTGCAATGAAAATGAGCTATCTGACTGATAGCTTAGCTTCTATTGTGTTTCAGTGAAAACACGTCCTTGAATTTAGAGCTGTGTAATGACATTATTACATTAAACTTGTTATTTGAAAATAGACAAACAGCTCCAAAAATATCCTGCTACCAGACACATGTTTGGCTTCATCTCTTCAGAGATGACTGAACATGTCATTAAGTCCCCCCTCCTTATAGCTACCAACCCATCGGTTTTCACAGACTACTAAGCTTGCTTGTGGGGCAGAGCGAAGCAAAAACAAGGGAAGAAACAAAATCTCTGAAGTATATGCCCAAGGGCTTGGAAAGATCACAAGTTTGAGAAGGGATTACCAAGTCTTTGGCTAGTGAGTCACACCAAACTGAGAACAGGAGCAAGCGAAAATTTTTACCCTTTGATGCAGTGGCCTCTAACAGTAGTTGTCCGTCTTCACCACACAAGGGAAGCATCCTAGATTCTCTGCTCCTTCACTCACACTCACACCAGGCTTCTCTTCTATTGAGCCCAGGAGCATAAATGGGGGTTCTCTCTTTGAAACACCTTGGAAGCTGTCATCCTCAGCATCAGCTCTCTGACCTACCAAAATCCATGATGAAAAAGAAATCAAACCAAAACAAAAAAAAAAAAGCCCTGAAAACAACAGAAAACAAACTAAAACCCATAATCCCCCAACTTTACAGAAATCAGCAATCCAGGGTGGTTCTCTGCTTTCTAGTTTTGACATCAGAGGAACTACTGATTTATATCAGAATGGGAAGTCACACCTGGGGAGAGAACAGATGGTTCAACAGTTCTACTTAAAAGCAGAGGATACTCATGCTGCAGAAAGGCATAAGGGGGAAAAGAAGCTTAAAAGACAGCCTTGCAGAAAAAGCTCACATACACCATGGCTGGAAACTTGTTGTGGATCCAGGCTTTGACCATCAAAGCAACTGAGGTGGCTCCCCACAGACACCTACTTGTTTCAGCAGAAGTTAGGAGGCTGAACATGATCAGCATTTTGAGAGACTCTGGTATAACCTAAGACTTTTGTGCCTAGAGCCTCAGTTTCCCATCTTGTGGCAAGATGACAGGAATCTGGTTACTGATGATAAGCCAAAAAGAAAAACACAGTAATACTCAGTAGAGCGTATACACAAGTACTCATGGAAGAATTCCTGTTATGATGGGTATCATAATACTGAAATTCATTTAGCCACAATTCAGTTACACATTCTTTATTTCCTTTCCCCTCCAAGTCACCACTCTCACTAGGCATGACTGCTCTCTGAAGAGTGAAGACAAGTAGTAAATAAAAAGCAATGAAAGCTGTTTTACATCTCTTTTCATCCCCTCTACGCAGCTCCCTCAACCTTAAAATTTAGGGGGAATAAAGACCAGGTTTTCTATGCAGACAATGAAAAGTATATGCATTGAATGTCAATTCTACAGGAAAGAAAAGAAGAGACTGAAAGAAAGAAACCCATAAAAGGAAATGCACCACATTCTTCCACCCTCTACCCCAACAAATCCAATTAAACTTGCCAAGACACACACACATGCCGTCAATCATTCCAGATCCTATCCACCCTATCAATATTTCAGCAGCATTTCACTCTCTTACTTTCCAGAACTATGCACACTCCACACAGCATGCACTCATTGTTCCCCATGCTCCTTCCGTGCCCCTCTTAATCAGTCACAACAAGTCACATTCATTCCTTTCCTGCACCTTATGCTACACCAAACTAGCTGGTTAGCTGGCACAGCAGAGCTTCTTTGTGCTCCATTGATGCTTTGGGGCTTGGCTGCTTGCGGGGTGGGGAGATTGTTGTTTGTGGTTTGTTGGTTTGGTGTTTTCAAAGGGTGAAAAGGCAGGATGCAAAATATAGCTGTTTATAGACAAAAGGACAACAACACGGAGGAATTGTGTTCATGCTTATAATACAATTTTGCTTATTGTGAAATGCTGCTATCCCTATTGTAGTGGTCTCTTTTTAATGAGCACAAGCTCATTTTAATGAGTCTGCAACAAGTAGACTCAAAATTTCTGGTAACAAGAGATCCAAAAGCTCTCCAGAGATCTTACATACCTGACATTGGCATTCTCAAAGCCTGTCTAGACACGCAACCATTATCAAAATAACTTTAGTTATTTGGACTTAGGTTCTTATGCAAGCTGTTCTGGTTCAGAACAGAACTCAATCTCCTTTATGGGAAGGGGAGATAGCTTTTTCATTCTGTCTATCTTGTGCACTCTCAGGGCTTCCCTTGAGCATGGACATACAGGGTAACTCATTTTCAAAGATAGAGATTATTTTGGGTGCACTAGAAAAATCACAGCCATACCTTGTAACAGTGTAACAAGTCAATCGACTTTCTCTTCAAATTCTCACTTGATATCACCATGAGAAACAGGGGAACCTAACATGATGGAGGATTTCACCAGCTGTTGGGCTATCTTTACTGACATTACAGGAAGTGACCGAAAGTGGCTCCAAAAGAATGGCTGGGCTTTCAGGCAGGTAGTAGTTATTCAAGCAGAGCAATCTGTCTATAAAAATTTTATTCTTTTCCAGTGTTCCCATGTCCTGAACTGCTCCAGTACTGTGTGGATTTCAAGCTTAAAGCTGTGTTCCTTCTGTGAGGGCCTATTCCATCTCTAGGATGTTTTTCTCCATATTGTGAAAGGCCTAAAGAAATGATATTGCAGCCTCATACAAGAGAGCTAGAGCACGCAAATGAAACGGCACAAAAATACATTGGTGACCACTGTATGTGCTGGCACAGCCACCAGACAGTAAAGACCAGTTGTGCAACTTGATATATTTGGTTCTGAATATATATGATATATATGATCAGTCTGTATTCTTCCTCAAATCCAAACAGAAACGAGCAGAGGTTAAAACTTTTCTTTCTATTTTTAGTTTTCTGGAATCACAGCCTTCCACCTGCTGAGCTGTAATTTCTGGATCTAAAAATGCTCTTCAAAGTCCTACCTTCAGTTTTCAAATACACTCCTAAAAATTCAAATACACTCGGTATGACCACCCTAACCCCCTGTGAAATTTTAACCTGTCGCTGCACAAAATGTGAATTAGAATAAGATTATAAACCTTCCTTTTTATCAACCTTATCCTTTTTATAAAAAAAAAAATCAGAGATAAAAGATTCATGGTTTCTCTGCAACTTTTACACTAAATGAATTTAAACGTTAACTTTGCAGCTTCAGTTTCATTTAAACATTAGGGAATGCTGAGTTGCCAATAGTAGGAGAGAGTTCATCTGGATAGCATAACTTCATCTCCTACTCTGGAGAGAACTGACAAGTACATTCCCTTGGAGGATCCTGTTCTGCTTCCTCATGCTGAGGCATAGCATGCAGTCCTCTGGGGCGCATGGGAATAGCTGCTTGAAAGTTTCATGCCTTGAAAGTGAAAGCAAGGCCAACTGCATGTGGAGGACTACGGCCTCCTCCAGCAGACACCCTGCTAATCATATGAGTGGGCTGAGATTAAGAGGACCTGAGTAAATAGAGGCTTGTTATTCAGAGAGTTCACTGCCTCTTCAGCAGCCTTGCTGGAGATCTATGCTTTGGGGAACCCCAATCCCTCATGTAAGAGGGAGTTTCAGAGCTCCTTTGAAGCAATACTTCCTAAAAACATGAAAGGAGATGTGTAAACTTGGACCCAGGGTAAAAAAGTAAAAGTCTCACTCTGCACAGTCACAGCTTTAATGTAGTCCTCAAAGTTTTGAAAACAGACTTCCCTGAAGGTGCTGTCCAGAAACTGTTTCTTCCCTGAGCCTTAGTCTTTTCCACTTTTTAACTCTGAGAAACTTTCTTCCATAAGGCAGAAATCCAGACTTTGAAGGGGTAGAAGAAGAAAAGGGGAAAAATAGGAAACCTGATGATCATTTCTGCCTTGGGCAATTATCTATCCTGTAAATAATTAGTGTTTACTCATATTTGTAACACAGTTATTTGCCAAACACAAACACTGCTTGCTGCAAGTAGCTCAGCTAGGATGAACCAAAGCCAAAAAGAACTTCTGAATGAGTTACCAATCAGAATTGACCATATAGCCCCTGGAGAATATTGACTGCAATGTGACCGGTTTCCTGTATTTGGTGAGCAATATGTGATTTCCACATAAATTGGAAAATGACTTTATGACAGAAAAGAAGTCACAGTTGTGCACACATGCAGTCTGAGCGCTAACTACTTATCTCTGGTAACATGAACTCAGCTGACTTGGGGATTGCCTGGAGGCCTCCAGGGCACTAGCAAACATGGCATCAAATGACTCCAGCACAGCCTTTTCGGAGAATTGTTTGACATAGAAGGATGCTGTGAGTCACCCTGGTTTTATGTGCAGTGTTTGTGGGAAGCCAGTGCAAAAAAAGAGCTGAGGAGCGTTCAAGAATGTTGCTGGCAAGGTGATGACATGTGATTCTAATAAGGAAATTACAGTTTTTCTCAACCCTGGTTTTGGTAAGGGGTCACTTGCTGCAATGTGTGGAATTTCTTTAGAGTGCTGCATCTTGCACCCTGTTTTGGGAACACAGTGGGCAAAGCTCCCAGGGTATGATTGATTAAAATAGCTACCACATGTTTATCTGTGTATTTATCTGATGGTAGAAACCATGTGTAGACACGCAGCAATTCTGACCTTAATTTACAACCAGGTCACCTGTTTTCTGCTGTGCTAGTGATGTTATGAGGTAAAAATCAGAGCTGAAAGGAGTAAAGCTCCCTCTGTTTATGCTGGAAGGGAAAATGAGTTCTGAAGTGCTCAGCAGGCCAGATTTGCCCGTGAAGGATTCTTGCATTCTAATATTTGTTATAATGTCTGCTCACAGAATATGGAGAGAGTAAGGCAACCACAAGTGGGTGCCTAAAGCCAGCACTCTCAACAGGGAGCAAATAAAGCTTGCCAACAGGGAGTTCAGAGGAGCCTCTATCTGCTGACTTCCCTTCCCTCTTTGCAATTTAGAAATATATCTTCCCAGACCCTGGCCTTAGTAATTTGCACTTAAAACTTACAGCCTTGAATATATGAGGCTTGGAATTGCAATCTCACTTTTCAGAAATGAGGAAGGGCTAAGACCTGTGGTCTTTTCTAATACACCCTAAAGAGTATGTGTTCTGTTTTAATCCATCAGCCTGGGTTTAGGTCCTACACATAGAACCAGTCTTCTGAAAGAACCTGTTGGTGATAGCCCAGTGAATGTGTATTTAAGCACTTAATCTGTCAGTCTGGGTGATCTTAGATTAAAGCAGGACCCAGAATGGGTCAGCAATCTCAACATCTAGCAGCATTTTTGTCATTTGACAACATTAACATCAATGTCGTCATGCAAAATTTTATGTCTTCAGTGCTGGATGATGGCCAAATGGGTTTTTGACAATCTCAGCTGTTTGTTGTTTAGACCACTTGGTGGAATGCCCTTGTCCTCCTGTCAATTCACCTTCCCCATGAGCCTCAGAAGCTACCATTCTCTCTACACCTCTACCACTTCCTTATACCCTTCCCTTTAAACCAGGCTATCACCGGAGGCACCGTTTGGAAGCTTTGATCTCAACTGACATCACTACTAGGTAGACACTTCATGTGTTCCTCATTCAAAAAGAGGGAAGGATCCTCCCACAGATTTATTCTGTTTGGCCTGCTCCATCACACCACTCAATACCTGAAACCTCACCCTCACTTGTACAATTTAGAGCAGTCAGAATATGAGCAACACCTGCATGTTTTACGGAGAAGAAGCTAGCCTCCCCTTACTGCTAATGGACTTTGAGTGAATGGGGCAATGAATTCCCAATTATTCAATCAAATTGAAAATTATTGTTAACACAGCACCTGGACAAGCTGCTATTTATCAAATGAACAAAACCCCACAGTGAATGAACCATTCTCTCTTCTATTTTATGACACTGTTGTTACATATTGCGTGCAGTTAGCAGAATGTGTTTCCTGGTAAATCATCGTCTAGGATTCATATTTGAAGAAGATAATAATTTCAGACTTGAACCTAAATCTGTGTTTTCCCTGCAGGAGTGTATGGGGACATGGAACAGGATTGAAATTGTTCATTCAAAAGATGGCAGCCAGATGCAGTCTGTGTCTGACCTTTGCATTAGGTGGGTATTCAGATCAAAAGCATAGATTCAGAGCTGTCTCTGGCTGGCTCCCTTCCACAGGTCAACGGATTTTTCAAGAAACTGCTCTGGAAAATATTAATTTAAATTCATCTTTTTAATTAGGTTTTTAATTAATTCAAGTTAAAGTGTGTTGCTACTATCATGTTATGAAAGACATCTAGAGAAAAGGCCTCCAAATGAGGGACATATCCATCAGCCAAGAGGCTGATATGATTAGTACCAGTCTCTAGCAAAATACTTACAGTCAAATTCACAATTTAATGATTTGTTTTACTTAAAAACACATAACTGTCCCAGCCATCTCACACCAATACAAACACTGAATTATTTGGAAAGACCTAGGCTGGGACGATGCCTACATCTTTTATGTATCATCTATATGTAGCAAATAGAAAAATGTGTATTTCTTAGAGACATATTTTATGTTATGCTATTATTTGAATGCACACACACAGTTTCCTGTGACAAAAGATGGTGAAGTAAGATCCAGTAAAAGAATCGGTACAAACTAGGAAACAGAGATAAACAGACACTCACCAAGCTACTAGATGCAAGAGTAAAGCAGCCAACAGTCATGAAGTCACTGCTTCAGGATAATTCATCCCAAGCATTCAGGACATTTGTTCCAATCTTTTCATGCAGACCTCCTGAGTAAATGCAGCAATATTTTTCCATTAGCAAAGACAAACAAGTCCATATTATGGGAAAATCTGTAACCTTCTAACTCCTCCCCAAAATGTCTATTGACAAGGACAAAGCTGTTGAACGCTGAAAGTCCACTGAAAGTTCCTTGCAAAAGACTATGAGATTGCTCTTGGTGGAAAGGAGGAGAACAGATGTTATTTACTCCTAAGAACAAGCTCTCACAGATGAGATTTGAAGGCCAACAGGCTGATGGCCTTTGAACAACTCACATTTCAGATTTAGGTGCAGTTTAAATGCCAATAGAAGCTAGGGCTTGAATCAGGCAGCACAGCTGAGATTTGGCACACGAGCCCTGTATCCATCCACACAGAGGGTGCAAATTACTGTGAGGGCTGTGAATGGAGGCTCTGCTCCACTAGATCCGATCCATGGGTTGTGTCTGGCTTATAGAGGGAAAGGGACTTAGGTTGTGCTGTGCAGGCACAAACCCTTTGGGGGCATGCAGAGACTCTTTTACAGGCAAGTAGAAAATACATTCAACTCTACTTGTTCAAGTTGCACCTAGACAATCAACAGGGTCCTACATAGGTTGATTTGAGTGAGCTTTTCTTCTTCCCCTAAACAATTCACCTTCCTGGCCATAAAACATCAACTTAGAAAAGGTCCAAAAAATGCTAATAAGGAAAAAACCTCGGGGTCCATCTTCATTTTAAATTTCAGACAACCCTGACTCTACAACCTCTAGATACCAAACCAGCTTGGTAGTAATAACTTGTTTCAGCAGTTCTGCAGGGATGCTCAGGACATCAGCTTCTGGGATTTATCACAGNCTCAGTTTCTAAAACAGTATCATGTTCCCAGGTTGCAACAATAACAGTTTTTACTGTTGGGGGAATCAGCCTTTCAGATTTATAATTTATTATAACAGCAGCATGAAAAGCCAAGCTGTGTATGAAACAGAGGTAAATTTAGATCTAAAACAAAGGGTGCCCCACAGAGCAGAGGTCAGCTGAAACACACATTGGATGCCTATGGAGAGGTAGAGCAATCTTTTGATCAAGAAAAAGGAGCAAGACTCAGGGAAGATGGGCTCCAATTCCAGCGCATTTCCTATAGGACATTGAAAAAATGATCTCCCTCCATTCTGTCTTTATTTCCCCAGTGGTGTCACAGGCTGGCTTGGGAAGGTAGTAAGATCCTGAAGTGATGGACAGTATTTGAAGAGCAAGGTACTGCTCTTCCAACAGTTGCAGATGAGCCCAGCTTCAGATGCTTCTCACACACAAACTCACACACACATTGCTTCATTTCATAAGTGAGATTTTAAATGTGATCATCATCAACCACGAACATTAATTAAATGTACTAAAGCAATGACACTTCTTTTCTGAGTTAAAACATGCAGAGTCTGGCCCTGTCTCTACACACAGTGAGCAGGTCTCAGAGTTCTCATTTCAGCAGTTTGCTCACATATATGTCAATGTGAGCTCTTAGTTTAGTTAACACTACATGCACTTTATGTAATCAGATATATTTTTCCTGATAGTTTCAAATTCCAAACAAAGCTACAAATTTCAGGTATAAAACATGATTTTTACAACTTTTCACGATACTTAGATGCTTGTATTTGGTTTACAATTTTCTTCTTACTATTTGAATATTAATCCCTTTACAAAGTATGGCCTGACCAGAATCTCTCTTAATGCTGTGGTTTTTTGACTTGCGAGGGATAAAGAAATGATCAGTTTACCATCTCAGAACCACATTTGTGTAGTTTTGTGCATGATGGCAGTGCCAGCTGTGAAAACTGGGCTTAATAATAAAATTTTACACAATTAAAATTACTTTTCAACAATTTCCTAGCAAAGAGGTAGAGGGGAAGGGAAGGGTATTCAAATTCAAAATCTCTTCCAGACCACAACATACAATTTTTTTGCCTTTTCTGAAAGACCTATTTATTAATTAGGACTGTTCCTGATCTGCAAGTGAAATCAGCGCATGACAAAGTCATAGCCTTCACACTTAAGTACTTTAGCCTTGAGGCACTCAGAATGCTCCAAAACAGAGGACACCAAAGATGCCCATCACACTTACTAAATACTTAGGAATTATTATATTAATATACTTAGATAATTAATTAATATACTTAGATAAAGTATATTAATAGATGGACTATGTAACATCACACTTGTCTTAGTTAGGGATGAATAGCTGCAATTCTGTTTTTAAAAACATATTTTTACTTCTCTGCCAAGAGCAAGGAAAATACATGAAGCTTTTAAAAGAACACAAAATGGTAAAGGGGATCAGGTATATTTTGTATTATTTGTTTGGTTTTTTAAGAACAAACCACACACATCTCCATCCTGGGACAAAAGCAGATTCACACAGTGTTTGGGCAATATCCTCTTCCAGAAGTCACTGCAGGTATACATAATGATCACTTTTTGGGATGTATCCTTACAGTAGTCTTCAACAAACCAGTGAACAAAGTCTTTGTCCAGTCCTTTAGGACTTCTACGTAATAAAAAGTAACATAGTTTTTCAACTTTAGATAAGCATGTACTGACACATTCATATAATTTTCAAACCAGAGGAAAAAATCCATCATGAGAAAACACTTCACACAAATATGCTCTTCTATTCCAAGGGTACCATCTTTGTGACATACAGGTAACATGGGGAGGCCTGACTATTCGTTTGAAAAGGAACTCAAAATGTAGTGGCTGCTATAAAAGAAAAAAGTCAAAATTTCTACAGTAACATTGACTCTTGACTGTGACATGTCCTGTGCAATTTTAGCCAGACAACAGAGAACAGAAATTCCATCTGAACAAATTTTTGTAGAAGAAGGGACTTCAAAATTCTCCAGATTATGAAAAAGTTGCATTTCTCATCCTTAGCAGTGCTTTATAAAGATAGGAATGGAGAAAGATATGGGTTCTGCCAGAAGGCAGTGAAAGGGTTAGCTGTTTTGAACATGGTGTGTGTTATGTGGTCAGATGCTACCTATTCATCCCCAGCATGAATTACATCACCAGGTCTGTAGTCTAAACACGTGTAGTTGCTAAGCAATATCCAGTCACAAGGTCTCCAGTAATCCATACCATTTGCTATTTTACTAGAGATGTGCCCTGATCAGTTTGCTAAAGTGACACCTATGTTCCCACATAGGTAATAAAACTCATATTTACCAGCAGAGCTGGTGGGTCGTGTAAAATATATTGTTAGAATCCTTCCTCTATAATTAAATAGATGAGTTAGTCTATTCTGTCTACAAAAGGTCTTAATATCTCCTCTACTTCTCCCTGCCATAAGTTCACCCAGCACTGAGATATGCACCTGGGGTCTTTGTTATACAGGAAAGCTTTTCATGCTGTAAAGAACATTATTTTTGAAGGAGGTGAGCAAGAGAAAAAGCTGATCTTCCTTCTTGTAAAGAAAGGTTTGAAAAGTTGATCAATTTACTAGGGCTGAACAGATCATGTAGAAAGGCTTCTTACATACATATAAATTCTTGGATTTATTCTTGGTTTTAAGCAATCAGTCCTGCTTGATATGAACATCGGCAGCCAGAATTCTATGTTCTCATGCAAAATGGCATGATCATCCTAAACAGAAATGGTTCAAGTCTGGGGAAAAGAACAGGAAAATATGGTTTCCTAAGATACTCAAGGATAACCAAATCACTTCTGCAAGCTTGCAGGCTGACAGAACACTTGAACTCACTGTTCAGGTGACATCAGAGAACTATGCTAAAGCAAAACAAGCTCATCTTTCAAAGACATGTAGTTCATTCAGTGCAAATGTTAAAAATTATGAATAGAAATCGTACCGAGGCTAAGATTCCTCCCCCCATCTTAATTATCATTAACTGCCATTGCAATATCAAAATTCAAGCAGGAACTGTGGATATCTGTGCCCTAAGCAGTACTCAGGAACCAAGAGGGTTTTTTAAGACATGATTTGAAGGTTGAAAAATGCCCCAAAGATGAAGAGACACATGGTATAAGAATAACCACTGGAAGCTGAAACATTTCTCTCTTAGGTCCTGGTTCTGCAGCTTTAACATTGAATCTAATGATCAGTAAGAATCTCTATTCACAGAAGAGTCACCAAGTGAGATTAATGCCTGTGCAGGAATCTGAGCTGGTTGAATGTCACTTAAAAATTGTTTGTGATGGACTGTGAAAGCTAATACCTAAGATAATCTTACTGTCATTTCTACAGGTAATGTAGAAATTCCTGCCCTTAAATATCTAGCCTCTGTGCCGTTCAAGTCAATGAAGACTGCAGGTGATCTCTCTTCCTAATATACTTTCCAAAGAATTAGGCCCAGCCCACATAATACATAGAGAGGAGGAACTTGTTTCATACTGTACAGACTTCCTTTTCCTCCTAAAATGAACAAACTACTGTTACAATAACTGTTTTAAATGGTAATGCCTAGCCTCAGACTGCACACTAACAGTGTTTATTTTAATTTCTTTAGGACGTAGTGTGACAAGAGCTGTGAATTTGATAAACACCTTCAGAACATGTAATGGGAGTCACTCCTCTTAATCTATTAAGTGTGAAAACCAAGCATCGGTCAACATAAAATACATGTGGTACAGCATAGAGCAGAATAATGGGTCTAGCACATATGGTATTGTGAGAAATGGTTTTCTGTGACAGCCGAGTATGACAATGAACAGAAGACAAATGAATTTCTTGAACTACATCCATACAGATTGCTTGTCCTGCAAGGACTTATATAGAACAAACTGACAAGATCACCTGGAATTACCTCATCTGATTGGCATTATATGTGACAGATAAAACATCTGTGCTGAGAAAATAAAATGTATTTATCCATGACTGAGATACTGACCAAAATCAGATCAAACAGTGGGAAACATTCCTCAAAACAATTTTAACAAGTCTTGCAAAGAGGTCTCAAACAATTTATGGTAATGCAGAGACACGGAACTCAGCACATTTTCAGTTCTAATGACAAGCATGCCACAGTTAATTTAAATGTTCTAGTTGTGTAATGTGTAGAGAAAAGACTGGGTGTAATTTTGAAACTAAAATCATCTGGAAGAGAAATAGGTGAAAAAGGAATAATTCATAATAGTGTCATATTCTTTTTGTCTGTGGACAAAGTTTCAATCAATGGATTTTAAAATGCTGCTTTAAATCTGGAAACTAATTGTCCTCTAGAAAACCAAACAGTATTGATTTCAATACCTGGTGGTTGCAAACAGCAGAAACATAGCAAGCATACACAAAGGAGAAAATCTGAATTTTGAGAGGAGATGCTCAATGAGATTCCACTGACACATTTATTATTGTTAGTAAAACTTCCCAGACTAACCCAAAACTCATGGATTTTCCCAAAGTATACAAATTATCTCCTTCTCTTTAGGAATTTGTTGCCTGTATCTTAAAATGGTATGAGAGGTTGCTTCAGTTTTGGTGACAGAAGAGCAGAAATTTTTAAGTTATGCATACAGATTTAGAGGGAGAGAGAGGACAGAGCAGTGCATGGGGAATGGGCTAGGTGGAAAGCATTGAGAGTCTAGGTGGAGAATTGCTGTGGTAATAAGGGTGACATGGTAGTTGATGGGAAGGTGCTCCAATTAGGGTGTGGGTGTGACAGCATCAGGGTGATGAGAGGAAAATTACTTTACCAGAGATGCTTGAAATGAACTGGAAGGGAGAAGGCAGTCAGTCAGAACAATGCTCGTTATACAGGTGTCATAGGCACAAGGACTCTGTTTTTCTAGCTGGATACAGCAGGCACAGCATTCAGGCAGCTTAAAAATGCAACTTCCACAGGAGGCTGCATGGGAAGGCAAGGGCCTACATAGCCACAAGTTCTCTGCACCCATTTCAGCTGCAAGGCCAGGAATCTTCTGAGGGAACCACAAACCATGGTTCTGCCCATTGTGGAATCATCATAGATTGGGAAATAGCATGATTGCAGTGATACTTGGACTTGCCCTCCTTTGGCTCAAAAATCAGATATGAGTAATTTAATCAGAATCTGCTCTCATGAAACTGGCAACTCACTTCTTGTTAAAAATATCAACACCAATAATGTCCTCTTCTTACCTTAGGTCACATCCTGAAGCTTTTCGTCTTGGTGAGCTAGTACCTCCAGCAGGATTATTAGGTACACCTCAGCTGTCAAGCATATGTCCTTTAACTGGGACCTTTTTGAGGCAGCACGCCTCCTTTCATCCACGAGCATGGTGCAGCCCCACAGAAATACAGAGGAAACACCTCGAACTGTGGATCATTGAGTTTTCATGAGATAAAGCTGTTCCAGGGACTCCTCACTGCAACAGGCCACAGGGATTTTTTCCAATGCTCATCACCTTACAGCTTAATAAGAGATTTCCAACAGGCAACCATACCTGACAGAAAACCAAATTCTGTGGTTTTTTGGACTACTTAAACTCATTCCCTGAAATAACCCTAGCTAGAGCTGGTGAGATGCATCTAAATCAGCTTATAAGAGAGTAAACCTAAAACTGCATTGGCTGTGCAAAAATTCTCCCTGGGATACAGCACTGTTGCTTCAACAGAAGTTTTATATGCCACTTGTAATAAATGGAAGAGACCAGTCTCTGGAGAGGGCAATTAACAAGAGGTGTGTCATAAGGATGCTTTGATTTTCCCCTCTGGAAAAATTTCTGTCTCTCCACTCTTTACAAGGAGCCTGGGTAGGCCAGGCAACAAAAGGACAACAGCAGACTCTCTCCACAGAGAGAGGTATCAGAAAAATCATCATGAGTATTTTTCCAGAGAGGGTAGTCTCAGGAGGCAGACCAACATCTGAACAATAATTATGCTTAACTTTCTCCAATCATTTCACTGAAAATTTTTAACAGCAAAAGAAAATAGACAAATGAGTTTGTACATTGAACTACTTCTGTAAATAACATACAGAGAGAGAAGGGAACCTGGATTAAATTATTAGGAACAATGAAAATTCTTTGGGGGTAAATCTGAAAGGAAAATGTATGCTGTGTTCCACTTGGGAGGATCTGTTTCATGTCACGTATGGCATGAGTTTGCCAGGGCACTGCTTTACTTTTGTAACAAAATACTTTGTGAATATCCTGGTCTCCAAAGGCAGACGTGAGGAGGAACTAGAAATCCTTCAGTTCAGAGCTTAACCCGTCTGATCAAACCCATGCACTTCTCTTCAGCAGGAGAAAAGCATTGTTGCTGTGTTGTCTCAGACCCTGTACATCCACCCTAATATTCTTCCTGTTTCATCTTTCCCTGTATTTTCAGTCTGGATGGATCATTCTGTTGTACTTGAAGATTCACACACTCTCGTGGAACTGTTTTATTTCACCCCTCGCTCAGCGAGCCGTGCAACAAAAGCCAGAGAAGAAGAGCGAGCTCTGCGTACTGTCAGTGCTACATACTTCTGACTATTATTTCCGCCTGATGGCTTTGGTTTTATCCAAGGATTATTCAGTTTGGGAATAATAGGAGATTTACATGCTTGCACACAGGTCAAATTACAGTCAGAAAGCACATGTGTTGCAATTTCTTCACCTGCAGATTATTCCTGGTGACTGTTATTTTAAAGCTTCCCTAACCGGCAATGGCAGAAATTACTGTTTGAATCCTGTTTGCAGATGAATGCTGATGTCCTCCTGATGTACCAGGATATTGCTTTGATATTGAATGATAAATTGTTTCAAATAATATCAGATTAAGTTTTCAAAAGTACAATTCTTCAATTGGCTGAATAGATCATTCAAAGTCAAATTTATTAGATATTTTTTCCAAGTAGCTATTTCTTCAACCAAGTGTATTACCACATTATTTTGAGTTTCGTACCATCTCAAGCAAATTAACATGAATTATAATGCCTTCTCTCTGATCACAGGAACAAGTGCAAATGTTTTATCATTTTTCATGGTATTTCTAAAGGTTTCAGTAATAATTTGGAGATTTTAAAAGGGAAATAAACAGAGCTATGCTGATTTTTCCTCACGTAAAAAAAAAAGTAAAATAAAAACAATGTGAATTTCACTGCCTGTCCTGTAACAAAGCAGGGAAAGAAATGACAGTTTTGCAGCTTCTGAGGATTCACTGTGACTGACTGAAATACAGCTGTGAATTCTGGATGTAAATAATGAGAAGAAAATGTAGAAAAAACCCACTGCTTTACTGACCGAGTTATTCATTTTTAATGATGACGTACACACAGGCAGGCTAAGGAAGCTTACTGGCACCTAATTTAATTTTCAAGGTTGTCTAAGTTTTCTAGAACCACATAGTACTACTTAGACATGAATGTAGGCAAAGGATTCTCCATCACTTTTTGGGGTTTTGTGATTAAGTATCTCCTCAAAAACATTCAAAGTCACATGTTCAAACCTAGTGGCCAAAACAAGACTCTGTGTCTTGCGTTACATGGGGTTTAAAATTAAATTAGTAAATGGTCTTTTCCACCTCCTTAACACGTAGCAGTAGATGTCTGGGTAGGGGAGAGAAAATTGATGATAATCTCAAAACAGGTTCCTAAATGCACTTACCAGAAACATCAGGATACCAGGCACTCCAGCTCCATCAGCTGCACATCAGCAGGGCACAACCCCTCAGCTCATTCAGGACCTTGCCACTTTGTTCTTCCCGAGCAAAGAATTTTGGCCGCAGCACAAAGGTAGGCCTAACCTCTGGAACCCTTCCCTCAGCTCTTAATTCCATATGAGGATTTCCTAGGGATAGAGGATGCACATCAAGGAACATCTTTGGAACAGAAGCTTTAAGACAGAGGCCTATTCAGTGACCGTAATAGATCAGATGGCTTTTTTGTTTGCTTGATTTTAACAAAGAAGAGCTCCATCATAAATCTTCACTTCAAATTTGATTGCTTTATAATATATCATACTGTGATGTAACTGGCATCCGCACTTGGCTCGTACTAGGTGATACCATATGGTACAATTAGAAGCAGAGACAGAGAGTGACATTTAAATAAGTTAAACTTCATTCATCTATGATTAACTCATCCTCATTCCCCTGCATGCATTTAAGATCCTAATTTAACTCCTGAAGAAATTCCCATTCAATTGTGCGTATATATTTTGCATTTTTGAAACTCTAGATCACTCAGCTGAATGTCTCTTAGAGTTCCTGTGAGTTGTTTATTTGCTTTCTTACTAAGATGGTTTCACAGCCTATTGCAGGGCCATCCAGATGGGGAAGTTGTGGACAGTTTCCAAACGCTCACATTCACAAAGCATGTGAGGCTCTTTGACACATTGCCTGCCATCCACTGGGAGATCTACACAATGGCATTCAACTTTGTCTTGTGGCACCCACGTTGTAGCTATAGCACAAAATAAATCTGCAGGTTATCAATAAAGGATTTTTAATTGGCAAGGCTGCTTTATTTATCCAGGGGAAGATAAGCGAGTCTTAGAATACCTTCTTTCTCAGAAGGTTAGAGGGTTGCACACAACTCACAAATCTTTCTTGATAATCCTTTAGTTGAACCAGAAATTATATTATGCTTTTGTTCTTTCATGCCTAAAAGTGACCAAGCGGGCAATGATTTATTAAGCTAGAGTCTTGAGTCTCCTGCCACACAGCCCACTTAGTCACAGTAATGGCTATGAAACAGATCATGCATTCTAAGATAGGCTATAATTTGTGTTAAAGAAACTTGTCTGTTTTAAGCACCAAATTTAATTTGCAAAACCCTATAAAAGGTTATGAAGTAAAAAGGAACAAAGCAGCTAAACTTTAGGTTGTAATGTTATGTGTTACATACACTGAGTAGGAAAGGATCCAAAAGATAAAAATCAAATGGCTCCCAATAATTAAATGTAGGATACTTCCAATCCACAGTTTTGCATCCTGAGAATCTGTTTACAAATAATTAGAGGTAAAGCAATCATATATATTTCACTTCCTGAGTGAAAGATAGAAATTGGTGTCCATTTACAAAAAAGTGGAGAGGCTTTTCTTCAAAAAAAGAAAGTTTCACAAAGTATCATGCATATTTAGATGCTGATTAAACACATCTTATATTTGAATTTTAGTGTCACTGATTTCAAAGGCTAGATGCATTACAAAGGAATTTAAGTTGGTGTTTAAAAATTGGATCTTTCAGGGAATGCACAAGAAAAATAAAAACCGTCACCATTTTCAAATAAATGTAATTTTTACAGCTACTCAAAATTATTTGAAATACATCAATTCATTAGAACTCACTTGAGTGATATATCTAGAAAAGATGGAGGCAACTGTAATGTTACTTTTCATAGATTAACACCCCAATTTTTTGCTTTGAAACAATGGATAATAGAAGATATTATCTATTATGACCATTGCAGTAGACTCTACCCAGCTACTTATTATAGAGATGAAAAAGGAGACAGGAAGAGGTACTTTTGAAAGTTTCTCCAGCATAAAGTATACATTGACCTCAAATATCACAATAGATTTATGGTTTTCTTTTCCTGTGTGACTGTGCAGTTAGGAGGAGGGAACATTCACAGGGAGGAAACAAATGGAAAGGCAGGAATAGAGTGAAAGAACCAACTGGATCGAAGTGGAAGATGCAAGGGACAGGCACAGCTGAGATGCAGATGGGAAGGAGAAAGCTCCATGAGCTCATAGTTAGCAAAGGTTGGCACCTGACAGAAACAGGCACAGAGGCAGAGCCCCAGCCAGAAGGTAACTGCCTCATGAGAGAGGATGCCTGCCAGGATGACTTTGGTCATTTTGAGTATGAAGGGCCCACTTACATCCTGCCATTGAAATAGATTAAGTTTCATAAAATATTTTCAATAGCCAGCATGAAGACTTTCCATCCACATTTAATCTTATATAACATTTGCTTGTTCAAGAGAATGAGAGAATTAGATTTAGTCTCAGTCACACATGTATCAGGCCAGCAGGTCAGGTGGGAATTTCTTTAATATGTGTTGCGGCCCTTACAGAATCCCTGACTTTACAACCATACTATAAAGGACGCCCTAAGGAGAGAGCTCAAGGGCAAGTTGTCCTTGTGCGTGCTAATTAAGAAAAACAGCGTAGAGAAGCTGCATGTTATGCCTAAGAAACCAAAACTACAGGCATTGAGGCGCCAAGCTGCTTCGATAACGAAATGTTATGGAATTCCATTCCTACTCCCCGCGCTAGAAATAACCTACCAATTATTAATCGTGTACTAATTGATTCTCATGTGTTAGCCAATCTCTGTCCTTGTTACAAACTCCTATGCTTCGCAGAAAATGTATAAGAACTAGGCTTGAACGCATTAAAGATGGTCTTCGCTTTCCTTTCTGAAAACCCTGTGTGTGTGTGTGTGTGTGTCCTTTCGACAAGAAGACAAATATGCAACTTTGCAGTTCCAATATGTGCCTAAGAAAAGGGAGATCTGGTGAATTTCTGCCCATGCTCACAAGCTTTTTGTGATAACCCCAAGAAAACTGCTTCAATTACCTGTATTTCAGCTTTTTCTGTAAAGCAATTACAGCCATATTTGTTCAGTCTGAAGGCACCGGGAAGTTGTGCTGGAGTTCACAACACAAATTTTGATCCTTGGACTGCAGCTGTTATTGGTTGAAATTATTATTATGCAGCAATTTATGCAGACATAGCAGGTTTCTGTAAGAAAATAGAGAATGGTGAGCCATTTTAGTCACCTTTGAAATATTTGCAAGGGAGAGATGCAGATCTATTCAAAGGCCTATTCTAGCATCTATTCTAGATGCAGATAAGTCCGGAGTTAGGAGATGAGGGAGCTGTGACCACAGCACTGCATCCATCACTGACTGATATTATTCGTGGGTGACAAAGCCCCATAGGACGATACCCACCAAGACACAGGCTTGAACACTGGCACAAACACCTGCACCTTCTTAACAGCCACATAGTTAAAATACTGACATTCTTTTCCTATTTCGCTTCCACTACTCATTCAGCACCCTGAACCAATATATGATTCCAATATATTTTATGGTAGCTACTTTTTAGAAATTGCCCTGCACTCTTCACAACACATTATTTCAAAGCAGCACTCTGAAATGCAGAGATTGCCGGATAAGATTAAATGTTTTTGACAAGATTTACTCTGAACTTTAGACCCAGTAATCTTGTTTCTTTTAGTGATTGATGAGAGATCACTATTGAAACCTTCAAGTGAGTCAGCAGTGCGTGCAGCACAGATGAAGTGTTGGAGGTACAGAAAAACATAGACCAGAAAAATGGTCTTGAGGCTTCCTATTAAAATATACAGCCTTGCACCTGGAGGTTACCACCACCTAAGGCTTTTAATGAAGTATTTTTTTCACAAGAATTACAATGAAAAAAAGATGCTGTTATTAAAACATATAAACAAAGAAGTAAATTATCATGTTTGATGAAATTAATGCATTAAATCTCTAGGGTGTCGAAGTCTGCATTGGAATAGCACAGATATTACAAACCATCCTCAGCTGCCCAAGCTGTGAGGGAAGTTCCTGTAATAAAATAGCACCAGTGTGGAAAAGTTTCAGATAAAGATAATGTATTATCCAAGGTCTTGGTGTTGACAGAAGTCTGACCCACAAACACAACTGGCAGATCTTCTCAGGGGGTGCTTTTGTCAGGAACTGCAAGACAGAGTACTGTATTTGTAAAGATGAGGTTTTTTCCGACACCCATGGGCTTGCAAATACAAAGTCAACAAGACTGTAAAAATGGATGCTCTTCACATGAACAGTGAAGGCTATAGGCAAAAAAAGTAAGTACATTTACTAGCCATTTGTTTTTACTTTGTTTCCATGTATTTTTCTTACAGAAACCGTATCAAATACGGGGCGGTGGGGGGGGGGAGGGAAATCCCCATGAACAGACAACATGGATGTCAGTGAAAAAACAGCTCTTCAAGTTATTTAGAAAATATTTTAAAATAACAAAATATTGAAGAAATGATAATCCATTTTGAATTCAACATCTAGGCTAATTTTTTTACAGGGAATCAGTGAAAGTCTCTTTGAATTGGTCAAAACATTTTTTGATGTTGAAAAGGATGTAATTTGTGCTATACAAGTTTTTCCCTGACAACCTCTTGCATCACAGGTCAACCAAAGTCAAATTGTTCCTTTCAAGCTCTACCCATATTTGACCACTGAATGTTGGTCTCGTAGGATCCCATAGAGGGAAAATGCTCACTTCCCTAAACAGAAAAGGCACCCACACAAGTTGGTGTGGGGCCAACTTACCACTGAAAGAGTTTTATGGAAGTTGATCCTATTCAAAGTGACTATTGGACATGCTTTTTGACTGGTTATTAGGAGCCACTCTAGAGATTTTACAGAAGTGCAGTTGCAAATCATGTTACCCTGTAAATCTCTTCATTGTTAAGCCAGTACCATAATACATTTTAAAAGAAAGATGAAAGTCCTGACAGACTGGTTAGAGAAGTCCAAGAGAACACATGACAGGAAATGATGTCTGAATATTGACTGGGATGAATGGGCACGCATGAGTACAGACAGCAAATTCAGAGGCGCTGGAGAAGTCCTAAGCAATAGCAAACACTGGAGCTCAGCTTCTCCATCTGCTTGGGCCAATGGTTTTCTAAGTGTCTGTCAAAGCTGGAAAGACTGAATTTATTTACACCCTTGCTTCTGTTTTGCTAACACAGGTTTAGAAGGGGGTAGAATGCATAAGAAAAGAGAACCATACAAACATAACCTGTCAAATACTGTGAGTGAGATGGGCTTTCTAGTTCTGCCTTGGCAAAAAAGATGTTTTGCCCTGCTATAATGCTCCCAGACTGCAAATGCAAAAACAAGTTTTCAGCCACTTAGAACTTGTGCTTTGAATGATCAAAACAAAACCAAAAACCAAACCCAAACCAAAAAACCAACCACTCTCAGATGCTTTCAGTAGAAGCAACTAAGAGTGCACATGGAAGACTTTATTCGGGGACACTTGACTAATTGTCCAAGACAGGACACACTCTCTGGAGTGCCCTTTGTTCTCTGGCACTCAGCACAAATGAACAGCAAAAACAACCTGAATGGTGCTGACCAATTCTGATGCATGAAGTGCATCTGATGCATCTTTTCCTAAAGTGAAAGATAACTTTTTCACCTAGTCATCAACTGTTTAGACAATGCTAGTTTATCCAAAAGAATGGGAGGAGCAGGGAAATTCAGACTACAAGAGATGAGAAAACTCAATTGTTAAAACAAACAAACAAAACCTCCAGTGCCCATCCCAAAAAAACCCAACAAATGCCCAAACCAAACCTGAAAACACCTGATGATACTACAGGGAATCCAAACCCACTGCCACTGCAGATTATGAACCACAGAGTTCCCTGAGTAGAGCTGGCTTGCCTCTGGAAGCAGATGCAGTACAGCATTCCCCAGCTGGCACTGGAAATGGTATAAAGCATCATCTCTGCACTCAGCTGTTCACCTATGGCTTAAGGAGTTGGGACATGCCTTAGAGTTATTTGCACATATAAATTACCCAAGAAATATTTAGGGCAGGAAAGTTTATAGTGAAGCTTGGACATGGTCCCCTGTACTATCAGCTATTGGTGGACCCTTGTTGCAGCCAACACACAAGTTGTCTTTTTAATCGCCACAGTGGCCAGGAAGACTTTCACATATCTGGCTTTCTACTCCACTGTGCATAATGGGATAGTTCTTTGCCTTAGCTGTGAACCTTCTTTGACTTACCTTGGCAGAGGTTAAATATCTGGGAAACCTAAAATCTTCCACCAAAGTGCTTAAAAGACATATAGCCGTAAGTTTATATATGGCTTTTCATGGTGTGCAGCCTAAAGAGGCAAATTTTTGCCATCCATTATCTCTACTAAACCCTGGCCAGACCCTGCCTCAAGCTTCTATGCCACAGGAACTGCAGAACTGTGATATAAATAGGTCTTCTTAGCTGCTGTACATTTGGTGCGCTTTGGCACACTTCAGAGACAGTGCAAGTAGCACATTTTCCCCTCAGATTCCCCTATCCAAGAGCTCAAAGTGTATGACAAACCTAGCTCTGATTATCCCTGGCTGACTCCTGCTGTCTTCTCCTCCCAAGACAGATGCTGGAATTAATACCTGAAACTCTTCAAATTTAAAGTTCCTTGGTATTAGCTACCTTCAAAAGGTTTCAACAATAACTCTTACCCTAAATCATACTATCATGTGCTATAGATTGCTACATTTGAGTTAAACATTTCCCAGTAATACTGTGCTTTTGTTTAGGTGAAACATTATGTGCAGATTCATCCCTGCTTCAGTGCAGACTCAGTCATGTACAGACAGCTAACCCTGACTAGGTCTCAGCAAGCATAATTACCTAGTCTGATTAGGATATGGATTTTATACTACCACTTTTGAAGCTCTGAAAAAGCAAACTGAAGATTTTAAAGATAAAGATAATTGAGTAAGAGAAGAATGATCACTATACCTTTCAACACACTCTATATAAAAGAGACATCATCCCAATGTACAAAAGGTGTTTAATTGTACGGTTATTAGACATCACTAAATTTTCAGCCAAATGCTCTTAAGTGTGACAATGAAAGAAGCTTTTATAGTGAAGGGAATACCCCACAAAAATCTGTGAAAAGAACTGGAGGCTCCAGAACTTACCCAGAACTACAACTAATAAAAATATCTATAATATTACTGGACTGTTTGCCATTGACAATGCTATTTGGTACCCTCCTACCAGCTGGTTGCCTTTCAGGCCTTTCATCCTAATAACACAACACGATTCCTAAAATTTACCCAGTGATATAACTGATGTTAAATGGTCTGACAAAACCTTACAACAATGAAGTGTAATTTGGTGTGAGAACAAGTGGTGTCAGAGAGAGACTCCACTGCAAAGACAGAAGTGGAATTTCTATGGGATAAAACACATCAAGAATATAAGAGGGACAGTTCTGCAGAATGACTTTATACTTTTCCATTTATATCATGTGCCACAAGGCTTAAGTTTATTAGTGTGTGCAAAGACTTCAGGATGATTTAAAATTAAAGATTACTAAGCAGCAAATGGAACACAGCTAGCATGTCTCTGGTATGAATTCCTAGAGATGTTCAAGATGATCCACTTTGCAAAAGGCAGACTTCCCAACAGGTATAAATGAAGCCTGAGTTGCTAGGGATACACTAACTCCAGGAACTACAAATAAGCAGCATAAGGAAAAATATCAATTTATGACATTTTTCAGTGCAAATAATAGAATATAAACAATTATACCAATAGAAAACATAGACGTATAAATGCATAAACATATAAATAACATATAATAACAAAAATAACATAAAAACAATATAAAATAATTTCTCAATAATAGCACATACACTTATTAGTTTATTCTACTATTACTACTGCAGAAGTTACATCCAAGCTGATATGCAGACAGAAAATAAGATAAATGAACTAAAAAATACTATCTAATCATAGTAAAGTGAATGTCAGATTTCTGTTGTCCAGTAATTATTTCCACATTAACTGTTTCAAAATATGATTTGGATCCAATACGGTTTAACAGTGGGGTGTGGGATGCAATTCCAAAGAAGAAATGTTATAAAATTCAATGCAATAAAGCCATATTCAGAAAAAGCAGATACAAAAATCCTTCCAATTCTACTTCAGCCTAAAAGGTATTTAGTTTTACAACATTTGTAAGTGCAGTTCTACTGTCCAAACTCGGTGCTGGGAATGGATCAACACGTGTAGAAAAGGCTGCTGCTTCTATTTCTTTGGGTCTGTTTAGGTTTTTTTAATGCAGAATCAATGTAAAAGAGAACTAAGACTGGGATATTAAAGGGAAGCTTGTAAATGAGACATTTACTACCTGAAATCTCCATCCCTCTCACATTTTCCAACACCAGAGGGAATGCAAGGCCTGAAGCAGTGAGGTATTTAGTGGACTTAGCTTCTGCAAATACTAGAAGGAATGAAGGACACTCACTCTTCAGTAGGAGAGTTTAAAACTTGATGGGATCTAACCTCCACCATGCATGTGGTATTCCTGAGCTGTGGCTGCACATGTGTCCTGAACAGAGAGTTCTCGTCCCAGCAATAACAAATGTCAGATGTGAGGCTGGATTTTACAGCTCAAAACAAAGCATGCTATGTTGCCCTCCAGAGTGTTAGCCACATCTTTGGTTTTTATTTACTCAACTGCACAAGCAACAGTCAAATTTGGCTTCTACTTGTATGAGTCTATGAAGAATTTTTCATTAGAGGGCCTGCACACATGCTGGATCTCGACAAAAAGATCCATACTAACTGTTTCTAACATGGAGTCACTGCAAGTTATAGAAAGTCAAGGAGCTGACTCTGCTTCCAATTATAGACATCCAAACTCCACTGTCTCTAGAGCATCACTTCACCCTAGGGCTTATTTATGAGAGCATGTGTTGATTGTGCAAGTAAAATCTTTAATTTTGAGTGGTAAACTGAGCAGATGATAAAAATACAAAGCACAACAAACTTGCTGAGCGTATGCCTCCACACTCCAGCAAAACAAGCACCAACAACAGTATTTAACAGGGAGGAATGGGGGAGAAATTTTGCTAGCTGAAGGAGGTATGCCACCTCAAACAGAGCAAGTGCAATAGCCACCTGAAGTGATTTCAGAATCCAGTTACTTCTAGAGAGCCTTTTCAGATGCTGACACCATATTTCCAAAGTGAAGAAGAAGAATCTTTGCAAGGGTTTTTAGGAAGAATGTTCAAATTGCAGATGCTTGGAGTTTGTAGCCTCAGATTTAATTTATTATGGAATTATAGCAATTTGGCAGAAAAGAACACTGTAATTGTTTTACTATTTACCTTTCCAGAAGTACTAGAGGAATGATATGAAATGGTACCAAGTATTCTGATGTTTACAATACACTTGAAAGCACTGAAGTGCTTTTCACTTTCAAAACAAGTGATGAACACCATTCCTGAGTAATGCAAGCGTGTTGTCACATGGCTGTGCTAGCATAGTGATACATCTGATATGAAAATAAGAGTCCAGAATAACCAGAGGCAGAATATCATTGGGAAGAATTCTTTTATCCACTACAGTTCTGATACTTAAAAGAAATCATTTTGATACCAATGGCTTTGGCAATGCCATCTCAATGACAAAAGTCAAATTATCTTATCTAATATTTGACTGGGTAATCGATAATCCTAGCCAGAAAAGGTCTGGATTACTACCCCCACTTTGTTTTTGCTTTTATCTTTACTTCTAAAATTGAAATCCAGGAGCTCTTCAGAGAAGAGGATTTCATTCTGACAGATAAAAGGAACGTGATGTTTCCCTGTCAGGGTTGGCAGATTAAAGACAGGATAACATTAGGAAGCAACTCTGCACATACAGCAACCCACCAAGACAGAAATCTGCATCCTTACGTCGTTGTTAAGGAAAATTATGGTGACACATCACAGTGAAATATCAAATATTGATGCAAAATGCATCTCTTTTCTTCAAAATAAAAGTCATCAAAAATCAGAGAAAGGCAATGCTTTATTCTGCTCTCCCAAGGCCCATGTACCACACTCGCATATCAGTACACATACGGCATAGCTCAAGTGCATTTAGCCCAGATCTGTTGCATATAAAATTTCACCACACAAATACATATATTTTTGAAAAAAAAAATATTTGGTTATAATATACCTACCAGGTGAAGCAGCCCCTTGCAGGTCAGCATGAGGCAAAATGCACCATCTTCCATAACAAGAATGTTGCATTTTTGTGTAATGACTTACAAGGTTTCAAATGTTGACATATTTTATATTCCAGATTAGAACCTGCTAAAACTTGCTATGCAAAATGGGGCTCTGATCCCTGAATTACCAAAGCTTTTCTTAATACACAGTCACCCTGACTTCACAGGCATAGCAGGCAGCCAGAACTCAAGGACAAGGGTGGGCTTACAATTGTGATCTTACTCTGTTCTTTTACTGGGGGGCACTTAATCTTGCAGAGAAGAAAATACTGTAATTATTGATGAGTGAAGGAGCAGAGTAGCAACTCTGTGCTTTCTGAAAACCCCGGATTCTTTTAACATACTACACTTGGGGCTTCTTCTCTCTTCTTTTTCCTGCAGTACTTTCTGAACAATCACTTCAAAGGCTGTTGTTTAGTTTATATCATAAACATAATTTTCTCCTGCCCTCAGGACACCATCAATCCAAGGAAAGATACACCAGTGTGCTGTTGTCAGGGACACAGATGTTTGGAATCTGCACATTGATTCCACTGAATAGTTTTAATGTGAGATAAACTAACCTACCCCAGAATGAACTACATATAAATGAGAAAACAAAGAGCCATCCTTTCTCTCCAGGTACAAGTAGCACCTGATATTCAAGAGTAATAATCTTAAATTTCAAGAAGCATTTTTCTTCAGTGGATCCATCTGGAATGGGAGCACACATAAAAAGTATTGATTCAATGCCAGAGCTGCAGAAATCTTATGGAGATGCTGTCTATGAAAAGCTAAGCAGGGGTTTAGGAGGATTGCAGAGCTGATAACTGCTGTTTCGTCTAAGAATTTTTTTCTGGCAATGATAATAAGACACTTAAAAATAAAAGGAGCAGAATTGGGCTTGAGTACAAGCTAAAGTGTACGGCATCACACAGGACTGAACAGACATACAACATGCATCTTCTAATACCAGCTGCCTTTCCTACAGGAGAGCAGCTTTAAACCCCTCCCTTCTCCTACACACCAGGATATTTGTCCTTTCTATGGCATTATTAACCTCACTAAACAGTTATTTCTCCTATCTTTGGTAATCCTGGAATATAAACAAAAGCCAGAGGAAGAGACAGGGAAGTATGACCTAGGAGAGAGGTAAGAACCAGGAGAGAGATGTAGAATGAAACCAAGAAGAAGCAAAGAGAGAAGGAGAAGCCAAACTATGGGCATGCTGTATCCAGCTACAGCAATTGTATGTGATCGTAATTAAACTTTAAAAAAGGAATTCTTGAGAGAGACATTAGTAGGAGAGCTAAGTGCTGCCAATATAAAATGTATCTTCAGCACCTGGAAGATTTAATAAAAAGGTGAAGTCAATGTTACACAAGCATGACCACAGTCCCTTTTCCTCTGAGGGTACAAGGGAGCATGGAAGATGGATTTCCCTGGTAAAGCAAATGTGGTAGATGTGTTAAGTATAGAAAGGATAAAAAGGGAAGTTGCAGAGGAAGAGTGTGCATGGAAGTACACACCAAGAAGTAACATCAGATTATATTTGTAAGGCATAGGAAATGCTAACAGAAGAGACTCTGGAAGGGAAACACAAATTACTTTGATAGCTAATCCTTAATTTAACTCGGTGACTAAATGAGAGGAAGAGAAATGACAGAGAAGGGAAAAACAATGGGATGAAAAAGAATGGCTCAAGTCCCTTAAAGAGACAGATTATTAACTTAGCAGGAAGCTAAATACCATCCGTGCTGGAGACACAACCTCACGTCTGTTACTCCTACTTCCAATTATTGTACAAAGCATCTCTTTACATTAGCGCTCCCACAAAAACACCAACTGACTTGTCATAGATGTGGTCCATTCATCTGTTCCACATGAAGTTATATAGTGAACAAAACATCTTTGGCCAAGTGGCATCACAAAGAACAGTAGACTACAAACAACAGTGGAGCTGAATAGGAAACAGAAATATTTATATTGAAAACACAATTTGTGGATAAATAATTCACTCGGTAAAACATACAATTGTTGTGACTAGACACATGCACAGATGTGAGACATACACTAAGAAGGACCAGATCTTCTACTGTGAAAATAATATATTTTATACTCTGAGGATGTTACTTTAGTATTTTTACTTTTATATATAGGGAACTTTAATCACAGCAAGCTAGAGGGACTCCAGCACCCCAGCAGGACACGGCTTGCCAGCTGTGGTCAGTGAATGAATGCACAGCACAGCAGCCACACTGACAGAGCCATGGGCTGAATTGTAAGCATACTTCTAGTCATGGGTTAAGTGCAACTTTCCTTTTCAGGAAAGACAAACAGATTGATAGATGGCAGCGACTGCAACACAGCCCTATCCTCCTAGAACCAGGATGGAAACTTTGATACTTTACACAGTTCTAGACTGCATACACTCTCCAAGTATCAATGCATTTGGCTTGATCCCATTCTTGCTTTTTGAGTGTTCATTATGGTCGCTCTGTGTTAAATTATCCTGACATAGGTTTCCAGCACCTTGCAGGCACTTTTTGTATGGATAAGAAGCAAACTTGGGAGCCATCTGGCCACACATCTCACATCAAGTCTACATCCTGTCTCCCTGCTTATCTACAAGGGTAGCCCTAAAATAGTCCTTGAAACTCCTCATTTGAGCAAAGCCACAATCCAGGCAGATCTTTAGGAATAGGAAGAGAGACACTTAAGAAGAGTAATAGCAAAAGACAAATACTCAATTTCTTCTTAAGGAGTGACCTGGCAGGAATGGTCTGAGACTGTATCCAGGTAGACACACAATAATAACAACAGGCTTGTCTTGAATATCCATGTCCCAGTTTGAGACAAATTCAGAGGAGGAAATATCCCCTGATGGAATGCAGACCCCTCCCCCCACCAGGTTCGGGAAAGAAAATGTCCCCGGAGGAAAGTGAAAAGGAAAAAAAAAACCTATTTATTTAACAAAACAACAAAACACACAGGAAAAGGACAATAATGCTAGACAAATAAATCGCTATCTGTGAGAGAAGAAAAAACCTGAAACAAAGTCCTCCTGAGTGTGGCCTCTCTCCTCCCAGAGTTGGAAAGGCGTCGGTCCGGGGAAATCCCCCTGCAGGCCGGTGAAACACCTCCCAGTGAAGCTCTGATGTTCTGATGCTCCCAGTCCAGAAGAGGGAAAAAGAAGAAACCAAAGTCCCAGCGGGAGGAAAAAAAAAGAAGAAAAAACTCCATCTCTCATCTCTCGAAGGGAACAGAGCTGAGAGCTGCCAGGGGCAAACAAAAGAAAAAAGTGCCTCCTCCTCTCTCTCTCTGTCCTCTTCGTTATCACTTTCCAAACAACAACAAAAAAACTGTAACTTTGAAGTACAAAATCACAGAACTTCTCCTCTCCCCTCTCAGGCTCAGTTTAAAGACATAGAAAGGCACAAAATTCATGTTTCTGGGCATGGGCAGACGACATAGGATAAACTCCAAGACAAAACTCACTCCAAGACAATCCACTAATTAAAAGCCCATTAATAATCACAGCCCACCATACTTTCCTGGCAACGTATTGCCTTATGCTCCAAGTCACTCATTTAGACTGACGTCTGTTGATATGTTGGTGTGCCCCAAATATCAGTTTGAGTCTCTAGGAATTATGTTCCACTACCATTAAAAATGATCTTTCTTAGTTTGCATACCATCTTTGTAGTAAAATACTTTCTGGAGTGGAGACATTTTGGGGTGGAAGGACAACTGGCATGCTGTCTCTTATTTATAATGAGTAAAAGCTAATACAAAGTAACAAATAAAAACAAAGCCATCTGAAACCACAAAATAAGGCAAAGAAAATAAAAACCAAGTGTATATATGACTTCAGAAAGAATATAATTCAGAAGGAGGTTACAGCAAATAAACAAATGTGTAAGTATATAAAAAAATAGCATGCAGAGAAGGATACTTCAGCTTTGCCACATTTTATGTCAGAGCCATTGGACACCTATAGACAATGTTCTATGTCACATTTTACAATACTTGAGCACAGAAAAGTCAAAGGTCAAACATCAAATCTGTGGCAGGGTTGCTTCTCCATCTCTCGTTTTACCCTCAAATTTGTTAAACCGAACTCTGAAATCCTGATATATCACATTCAAAATCTAGAGTAGGTTCAACAGATTTTCAGAAAGATTTGAATCACAAATCAACAAGAGAATTTTTTAAGTATTGAAGAAAAGTTAGAAAGGTTTCTGAATATTTGCATCCTAACCCTGAAACACAGTCAATTTCTATATGAACTGTACGTCAATGTAGATACTCAACAATTAAGCAAATTATTTTAAAGTGATATGAATAATTTTTCTCATGTATATATTGATTTTGGTACACAAACTGTATATTAGTTGCGTATATGTATATACTAAATGTATAGAAAAAAACCAGCTTTGGTAGTAGAGTTCATAACAGACTTGCAGCATGTGGAAACTGCTTATCACACCTGTCAAAATTTGCTGGGAGGTGACGATTTAGGCTGAGAGGCCTATTTACTTTCCAGTTTGCCCTGGGAAGCAGTTATCTGTAAATCAGTAGAGCACTTTTGGCTTCCATAGTTCTTACTGATTTATAGCCAACACCTTTACACAACATGAAAAAAAATCCAAAACCCAGAGCAAGGCACATGAGACCATTATTTAGGTTTCTATATCAGCACTTGGAGACAGGACACATGAGTTTTACAGCTACTTCTACAAATTGAATTATACCATATTGCATGCTCACCCCTACGTGCTATATAAAGTGGGGTCTTACAGAGGAAAAATGACACTTTATAATTGTAAACAAATTGTAATGCTGCAATAACAGCCCACAAAGGAAACTATTAAGGTAAAGAGCCCCTTTTCCTCACACAGCTCATCTACTTTGTGGTACAAGTAGGACAGACTCCAAAAGCTGGGACAACATGCTGCTCCTGCGAGAGAAGTTCCACACTGAGTGCAGGGATCAAGGCAGTCTGCAGGCACTGCTGCTGCTCCTGCTGCTGTATGCTGTCAGTGGCACCTACCTGCAGAAGGCACAAGCACTGATGCTGCTTTAACTATACCCCAGTATTGTGTGGATGTTCACAGCTGGGAGAAGGGGAATGGCAGTTTCCAAATACCCTTTTTATTTCAGAAATGGAAAAATAATTCATTACATGACAAAGTGTTTTTCTTCCCAAAAATTTTCAGCTGTTGGCCACAAAAATTTACGCATTACTGAGAACATAAAGAAGTGCCAACAAATAAAAGAAAAAACTTCTCTGCCAATGCAAGCTTGGACCAAGCACAATATTATACACATCAGCTACAATGTAATTATTTTAGAGAAGTATTTAAAAACTGGAAAATATCAATACAAAGGCAATATTTCACACTGAAGCCCTTGCAAATCCTAATTGAATAGTTTTTAGATTTCTCTATTCTACCATAAGCCCACAAGTCTTTTAAACCTTTCCACTTCTCACAATTAAATTTATTTGCAAAAATATGTTACAATTCAAATTGCACGGTGTAAGCAGCACTAATTCTTGGTGACATTAAACAAACTGTATCAAGAAACCAGAGATGAGCTCTTGAAAGCTTTAAGTTTTACAGCTAATTCAAAACCTGCCACAGATAAAGCAGTAGTAGTAGTCAAGAAGATTCTGAGTTTCATTTATGACAGATAAAAATTTATTCTTTTAATTTGGAGGTGTTTAAAGGAGAAAGCAAGATTCCTTTTTCCTCAAAGCATCTTTCCCACTGTACTGTTTCACAGTAATTTACTGGAGACTCCGGAAAGTGTTTAATCTGCTTTTCTGTAAGATGGGTAGAAGTGACTGCAGGTAGCAAATTGGATGAATCCTACACTACTCCAATATACAGCTCCATTGATTTTATTAGAATTAGATGCATAAAACAACTTGTCTTACACAGTTGCTCAGTTGAGAGTCCAGAGAACATTCTCTGCTGGAAGTAGTCCCCACTAAACACTGACCTCACTAAAAAGCATCAAGATCCCTGTAGTGTTCCTCAGGCCTAATGGAAACAAGCAACTAGCACTTAACATGCTTCTCATATTTTTGCCGCTAAATGTCAAGTGTGCCCTTTGAATCAGTTAACTTGTTAATCAACCTGAACTGAAATAAATACTGAAATTATTTACATGAAAGCTGTTCCAGGCACAAATTTGTGAATAAATGAGGGCTGTTTAAAAGAGAAAAAAAACTTTTCTGTTTTCTTCACTCCTGGCCACAAGCTATCAAGATGTGATCAAGGTGCACTGTAGCTGACTGGCACCAAGCACATAACAATAGATGCTTTAGGGTCTTTCTTACAGCTGACATGTAACTCCATCAATCACATTTGTTTTCATCATAAATTACTGAAATCCCAAGATGCTTTATGGTCCACCATACTTCACACATCTCTGCTCCCCCTTTCTAAAATGTCTTCAGTTATAGAATATACATGAGGAAGAAAAAAGTATAATCTATATTGGTTTAAATGCATAGCTTGTCAAAATAAGTTTTCACTACAGTTGACACTGAACTTTGTAATTATTCCTGAATGCTGTGTTTTAGAGGCTGCCCCTGTGATAATATGGAAATTGTTTTCTCTATATCTTGACTACATGCATGCCTCGCTCTTAATAAACAGGAATATGATGTCCTTTTAAAAGTCACATCTCTTCTTCCCTTCACCTTCTTTCCCTTGTATTTTTTACTTAGATATTTCAGCCCTCAATTTTGAGGGAATGAACTGTCATTTGATTTTGAGGAGCAAAGTCTCAAGGATAAGGACAAAAATACAAGGTGAAACACTCACACACATTGAGTCTGATAATGTCCTTCAACTGCACTCTAGTATGAAGCCCAGATGTGCGTTTTAAGTGAAGCAGGAGTTCAGGGAGAAATCATTTCACCTCTAAAGCTCTTGGGCATCACTTTCCTTCCACCCTGAGCACAAATACCCTAAAGAGCTACTTATGTAGTAGCCCTGTAGCTCTAAAGCACTCACCAGGGAAGTTAGAGCCCAGGGTTCAAACCCACACCTTACTCCAAGGAGACTGTTCTGCCTACCAGGTTGTTGAAGCATCTTAAGTGGGGTCATACCTCCTCCTGAAAGTGTACTAGTGTGCAATCAAACACACAGGAGGTGGCAAGAAAACAAAGCATTTGAAGAAAATGAAGTTATGGGCTACTCTCCATGGCACACACCTGAGTGGGATAGGAAAGGGTAAAACACCATCGTAAATCAAAACAGTTGACTAAAATTACAGATTTGCCTCCTGCAAATAAAAGATCTAAATCCTGATGCAGACTTTATTATAGAGCACATATCAAGCCTGCTGAAATTCAGTACAAACATAACTGTCCAGACTCAAAAACAAGTAAAAACCTCAAAATTATACTCCTCTTAAAAAAAAAAAAAATCCCAAAAAACAATCCAAGATGTTTCTATGATTGAAAGCATATTATGAGTTCATAATTGAAGCTCAAAGACAAGCAGATAATATTGGGCTGCAAATTATTGAATATGCTATGAAGGACATTCTCAGAAGCACCAAATATACCAAGAAATGTATTAGGTCTTGTGTAAACCCCATTATAAGCTATCATTCCTGTCTTACAGGACTGCACTGCAGCTTTTGTCACATCTGTTTTAGTCAAGCAGGTAAAAGGTCACCAACAGGAATGATCCTAGTACAACATTCACATTTAATATTGCAAAATTAACATCTTTAAAGGCTAAGATAAACTGATTACAGTAAATGACATTCCCTCTTGCATATCAGTAGAAAGAATGAAAAGGAGTCACACTAACAAAAAGGAAGAAGTGATTTACAGAAGCAAATGTTGGCTGCCTGGCAAGAAGATCAGAAATACACGTGAACTATTTTCTGCAGTGGCACAGTCTTCTTTCGATTTAAAGCTCCCTTTTGTGTCAAGCTGGGAAGAAAAGGCCCACAAGGTATCAATACATCAGCATTTCGTTCTCTTCATGACCTTTCAGAGGTGAGCCCATCTACCCAACTAGGCAATTTCCCCTCTCCCCTTGCATTTCCCAAGAGGCAGCTGTTGGGATAATCACCTCCTTCAAGATCCCGGAGACTCAGAAAACACAAATAATGCACTAGGCCAGCAGTTCAGCACTCTCCTTCAATTACCAATATACGTAAGTCAGGAGAAGCAGGTAATAAAATATCCACTTTAAGGCAGACTTTAAGAGGCAGAAAAAACAAACCCACGCATACACCATCCTCTCCTCACCACATAAAAGTAAAAATTTGTTCCTCCCCCCCTCCTTCTTCAAAACATCATCTAGCAAGGAAAACTTTTTAAAAGGAACAAAACATATATTCCTCCTTAGACTCTCCTGTATCAGAAGGGAAATTTATCATTCTGTGTGCCTCAGCAATATTTTCTGCTTCAGCCTATATGCTTTCAAATTCCCATCCAAACATAAAAGCAAAGCATCGATGAAAAGAAAATTGATGTCCCAACAAGCAAGAGCTCTTGCAGTGACTACAACCAAACAGCAGTTGGCATGAACAGAGCCAACATTTAATACCATTTTAAGATATAATTAAAAAAAGAGAGCTGCTCAGAAAGAACTCTTTACTATAAAATATGGCAGATACACACTACAAATACTCCACCAGTTTTTTTCCCATGCAGTGCAAGCCTAAAAATCTTCACATGAAAATGTATGGTGGGTTTGCAGAAGCCCTTTACAATAACACTTAGGGGCCTTTCAGCACATAATAGACTTTGGCACCCTGTTCTCCTGTCTTTAAGGGTGGCACCAGGAAGATTTAGAGCTGGAGTTCGCCTCCTCCCTATCTCACAGAGCAAGTACTATAAAAGGTTGGGGGGCTTCCACTCTGTGTCTGGTCACACTCTGATTTAGGGGAATTTGATAGGAGGACAAATAAAACCAGATTTTTTTGTTAAATGTCTTGTCTCCTGTTGTAGAGCTTGAGTAATGCTGCAGTTTAAAAGGAGCTGTGGAGTAGAGGGGAGAACTGCAGAGATATGAGCTATTTCACTAAATGAAATGGGAACTTCATTGCCAGGAATTTCCTGGTGCAAAGCAGGGAGGTGTTCAGTTGTCTGGGGTTTGGTACAGTTCTTTATTTACACAAAAGCTGGAACTGGATCCAATTTTCTCTTCAAAGCCTAGGATCCAAGTATAATCTCAATGGATTCAAGTACCTGACTGCCCAACTAGTGAAAACAGAGGCATCACAGCCAACTGGTGAGAGCAAAGGTACACAATAACATACTGGAGAGGAGACTCCATAAAACGTGCCCATGCCTCTGATGGCTGTGACTTAACATTAAGTTGGCAACCTCCTCAGGCACATTGAGTCCTCTTTTGTTTTTTCAGGACAAATGTATTAATTTCAAGATGTAGAAGCTAGGAACTGCTTTTACAATGTAGAAAAGTCCTTTCACCTGGCTCTCCCAGTCATCACAGGTGGCACCCAAAAGGTTTTGAATTTTTTCCATCTTTGACTGCAGAAAATCTGGAGTTGTGGCTTTAGTCTTTTAAAACTATTTGCTGCAAATGACCTGAAAGAGACAAAATTTTTCTAATTCATCACTAACCCCTCAAATACAAATAACATGGTCTTCTCTTCTAGAAGTTCAAGGAAAAGCTTGCCACTAGCAATTGTGGTGTAAAGCGAGGCGCAAAGCAGGACACTTGCATCACTGAATTTCTGAAGCGCGACTGTAACGTGGCGTTACAGCACCTAAGAGAAAACTAAGTTCCTGCGAACGAGAAAATTAAAGAGCTACATATTAAAAGCCTAGATGTCTTTTGGCTAGGGATTGTTCTGCAAGACATCATAGCTTTTCTAAAATAAAATTATTTTGTCTGATATGCAATCACATCCTCTCTGCCCCATTTCACTGAAAACCTATAGGAAAAGATACTTTAAAAATCCTTCTTCACTCAGGTTAGGTGACTCCGTTCCCAAGGACCTGACAGCTTTACTGGCCTTTTAATTTAGAAATGTGTCACAAAATCTATTTTTTCTGGAAGCTCAGAAAGAAGTCCGTACGCAGTCTGCAGGAGCAGAGATGGCAAACTCATACTTGTTTTATTCCCAACTTCCTTTACTCTGTTCAAGAGCCATACTAATGCAGCCATCCTTGCCCAACAGTACAGTCTACCAAACTCTTGACATTTCCAAAACTCAGCACTTTCCTCCTCAGAAAGCACATACAGAAGTACCTAGTTTATTTATTCTGTTTACTAGCTGGCATTTTGGGTCACCAGACAAAAGTGGGTCTATGGAATATTCTAAAAGTAAATGCAGCTCTCTTTGGAAAACCAGCAACTCCTGACTCAATATTTTATGTTTTAGAGAAGGCCAAAATCCAGGTAGTAAATAAGAAGATGGCCACTACTGTGAGAGTTTGATGCACATATCAATTGAAAGCATATGAGAAAAATATCCACAAGAAACAAGTAGGTATTGAAAAAACACTTCAATCATTTCAGCTAAAGAATAAAACAAGCAATTTCAAAATACCAGGCCTAAAAAATTGTTTAGCCACAAGAGGGAGACAAATACACAAATGGACAGTATTTCACATTACATACAGCATTCAGTGATGAAGTTTTATGGAAAACATGGATGTGGTCAAGAGGTACATATTTAACTTTCACCTTTTAAATTAATTTCCTGTCCCTAAACTTAAAGGATCCCTGGAGCTAAAGAAATTCAAATCCAAGTCAGGATAGCTACATTGATGCTTGAAGCTACAGCGTGATATTTCTTTGCATACAACAATTCCAGAATATCAGTCCTGGAGAGAAAATTGAATTTTCATTTTAAGCATATTTTCTAGGAGAAACAAAGACTTTGTTGCAGTGATGAAACACTTCAGCCATAAAAATCAAACTTTTCTGAAACATCAGGGTTAAACAGAGTTCACAGCATTCTCAAGATACACTTTTATGACATCTATAAGCCTATCATATGTTATAAATTAACGGCAGATACAGCACATTCTAATTACATCACCCATGTCTATATCATTTAAGTAATAGCTCTAAAGGGTGGATTAAAATGATGAAAATCTAAGGAATGGCTGCAGATAATTGTGCAAGGTGCTACAACGTAGATTTATAACCTACTGTCCAACATCACCCTCTGCTGGGCATCGGTCAGGAGCATTTACATGGCAGCATCTGATGAGATTCCCACAATGCACCAGGGGCAGAACAGGACTGGTGGTGCCTTATTTGACTGAAGCACATCATCTGATGCACAGTTAAAAGCATTTAGGCTGTAAGATTTCATTGCAGCTCAGCATAAACCAATTAACTGACATCATAGAACAAAACAGCAAAGGTACATTCAATGTGTCATAAATAAAATAATTCAAACACCTGGTTTTACAAGGCTCTGCTTCCCCTTCACCTGCTACAGCTGACTTTGAAAGCTAAGAGAGCCATATACAGACAGGATTAGGCCCAAAGCACCTTTTATATGTTATTTTAAAGAGAAGAACTGCTTGGAAAAGAGCCATTTCACAAACCAATGAAAGCAGACAACTTAATCCTTATTTCATGTAATTCATATAATATGGTATTTGCAATATCAGGCTACCCAGGCACCACAGCTCGAAGTTGCACATCTGGCATTTTGTTTGTAATACCACTGCAGCAATATTGCAAAACTCATAAGTCCAATAATGCAAAGTGGGGGGGGGATTAAAACCTTACCCACGTTTCACAGTTGGACCAACAGTTAGATCTAACACCAGAACATCAGTTCATGGATTAATTCACATTAAGAGGAACATGCCCTCACGCCGTAGAGTGCAGAAAGCTGAGGAAGGGAAGGCTGGCTGCAAATCCCATGCTGGTGGGCCGGGTTTGACATCAGCCAAGGACAGCTGAAGGGGAGGAGGCGGCTCCAGCTGCCCAGCACCTCACCTGACTGAAGCTGTCCCTAAAGCAAGCTGGAGTTCCCCAGGCAATGCCACGGCTTTAGCTAGTTGCAGTGGACTCCTATGAGACCATTTAGCAGGCTAGAGTAGCTAGAAGGCAGCATGACTCGCAGCTCATTCTTCCTCTCTTTGTGGGCTTTAACCACTGGGGAAATCACCTTTACATCAACCGGGCATGGTTCCACTAGCTCTCCAGCCCCATTTCCCTGGAGGCAGGCCTTATCTTCATCATTTGTTCATTATATTTTACATTTTGCATTCTGACACAGGACCAATCATGCCAGAAGCAGCTGTATTTAACTCGTTTTAGAAAGAGCCATCCCATTATACAATTCTGTCCTGAGCAAATCCACACAAGCTGCAATTTTCCCTAACTCCAGTGCATGCTGCAGACAGCACACGAAGGTGTGTTACAGACTGCCAGCCTCTCCAGAACTGCAAGCTGCTCTGGATTTAAGGTGCACTGCACTATGGAAACCAACTTCAGTAATTTTTATCTCTCTCACATGAGCAAGAGATATAAAGTAATTACAGTTCTTTTTTGTTTCATATATACAAAGAGAAAGTTTTAAAATCATATTTATTTCATTAAAAGATGAATTAAATATATGGCATAGAAACACTCAGATAAGCAAGAAATGAGGAATGACACTAGAAGAAAGCACACTTTCTAGACAGTTCTAGATTTCAGATTTTCTTTTAAGTTCAGGCAATCAAGGCTATTTTGTGGACTTCTTTTTAATCCACTATGGACAAAAGACATGCAGGTCAAATGTATTATGAACCTGCTTTTAAATTAAGACTCCATATGCTGATTCAAATTAAATGAGCATAAATAAATCTTCAATTGAAATCAATGTGATTATCTCAGTTTGCATCATGAGTTAAAAACCGTATCTATAAAAATCAAAGCACACACTTGTAATCACATGTTTTAATTGACAAAAAGGGTGAAAAGATAAACATACTCTCTTTAAATCTCTTGCAGGCAGCCAGATAGAGTACAAACAATTCATTCCCCAAAGAAAGATGCAGAAGCAGAGTTTTAAACTAATACTTATTTCCTTTATTCTTAATAAGTCTGTTTAATGCTGAATAAAAGTGATTATCACTGTCTTATGAATCAGGGTCTAAGAAACACTGTTCGTGTAGCAACAGACTGAAAATAAAATAACTGTCACCCTTATATGACCCCTAATTGCAGTGAACCTCACTGGTGCCAGAGGGGCGCCTCACGTGCACAAGGGTGGCAAAACAGGACCACAAAATTTTTTTGGCTGGATAAATATTATCTCCAGTCTACAAATTTATTTTCTAAGCTGCAGAGAAGTCAATATCTTCTGTAGTGTGAACTGTAGAGTAAACCCCTGCATCATCAAAGTCTTGTAAGTGAACTCAATTTGCCTGTGTTTGAATTCCCAGTGAACAGCATAACCCATCTCTGCCTAGAAGAAACTAAGCCAACAGCAGCACCAATCTCAATTTTATTCAAAACCACAAGTCATGCCTTGAGGATATAAATTTATCCCCTCCCTTTCCCATCAACACACATGTTTTGCCACTCGCCTTGGGAAGCATGTTATTAAAAAAAATTCATTTCCCCCTTGGATACATTTTTATATTGTATACTAAATTATGCATTTAAAATCAAATAAAAAGAATTTACTGCCTTAAGATTACTGCACACATCAGAAAGCTCTCTGTTTCTAAATTTTGGAAGAATTTTTCCACCTTCCCACCCAAGCCAAGCAAACATCCAATGTTGTTACAGCTGAAGCAGTGCAGGAGAAAAAAAAGACAAAAATATTTTTCACATTAGAAAGCTGTGCTTCAAGTAGTAGGGAGGAAAAGTGCACATCTCAGAAAAGCTACTGCTCAATGCCTCCAAGAGGGAAAGGGAACTTTTAATTTTGAGGGCATAGCTGAAAAGTTCACAGTTTAGGTCAGTCACAGATAATAATCTTCTGATCCTCTCCTAAACAATGTGAAACTTAGACACTGATTAATTAGCAGCCTAGCCCTGAAGTTGATCTTGCAGTATTTCACTTTTTTCAGTCAGTTCCCCTTGTTGGGAGGAAACAAAAAAGTTAAACAATACACTGAGACAGTTCAGACACGGCAAACATTATTCCATGGTTTTGTTCTGAGGAGGGCAGAGGATGGCAGTGCAAGGTGACTTTTGTCCCTGGTATTAACACAGTTTGAAACCTACACACAGCAGAAAACATTCTCAAAATCTGAAAGTGTAAAATATAAAAAACCCAGTTCTTATTTAGAGGCTTAAATAAAAGTGCCCTGATTTCCTGAGATGATTTCATAGCACATCTGCTGCACCTGGAGTTGCAACTGCTCAAATCTCCCCAAAAATTGGGAGACTTAGATGTTTAATTATAATTTTATGACATTAACTACAGGTAGTCATATTTGAACCCAAGTTTAACTTGGGTTCTTATAAGGAGTAACTGCAGGCTTCGGCTAACACAATGATTATTCTTCCATTTACACAGAAGAAACTGATAAACTAAGAGAAAGACAAAGCAGGTAAAGACAGGCTTAATTTAACTATATATTAGATTTTTTTTTTTTTCCCCTCCAGTAAGTTACAATTAAATAGGTTAAGAAACCTCAGCTGGACAGGGATGGTGACCCACTGTGCAAACTGCTGACATCCTCCTGTGGAAATCCACCAACTCAAGTGAGACCTGCTTCCCTGCTACTCATGATGCCCCTGAGTTTGTCAGTGCATTGTTGCTATAATTGAGGAGAAGTTACATGTGAAAACAGAAACGCAACAGGAGACATAGGCTCAGGAACATTCTTGGCTAGAGAAATTAAGAGATGAAGTCAAAACAGAGCAGACAATACACAGAAGAAAGGACAGAGCTTTCAGCCACAGAGGTATCATACGTGTAAGATAATGGTGTCTGCCAGAACAGCTAACCAGGGAAAAACAAAATCATGTAAGAGCCAGCATAATACAGACCCAAAGACGGTCTAGGAGAAGCAAGATGAACAGGTCAAGAGGTAGGCAAACAAATCTGCCAGGCAAGAGAAGGGAGTTTGGCACTAGTTACATATGGTGCCACAAAAAAAAAGATTTCCAACCAAGAATGTAAAGGACAAAGCACATCAAACACCCCAGCCTAATCAGCCTAAACCCAATTTTGGTTGGGTTTTTTTTAATACATATACTTTTAACAAGCTTTTACTTCTCTTAGTATTATAGGAAAAAAGAGTACCTGATGCAGTAGCATCGTAGTTTCCCCCTATACGCAGAGAGAGTGCCTCTTTTCCCTTCTGGGAACTCTGCAAGCAGAGAGATTCAGGTGGCTGGGAAGATGACATTTGGAACAGCAGGAACCCAGTGGCAGCTATAGCATATTTATTGGAAAGGTTTGGTCATACCCAAACCCTTCACATAACTCCACTACTTCCTCACTCCTATGGTTCAACCAGATAAACCATATGTTGGATACTGTCACTGAAATGGGTTTAACATTCCTACAGTCTTCCCCTGCTTTCAACTCCAGGCCTCTGGGTTGCACGTAAAGGATACCATCATAATTTAACTCAGCTCATGGATGCTGAAACAGGTCAAACATTTGTCAACTCCTTTTAAATGACTTTTAAAATATTTCCAGAACCACTAAATAAGCCCCCAGAGAAGCATGAACAAATAGTCAGAGCCTGCTAAAGAGAAGCGGAAGGATTGCTCTCTCCCAAAAGGGGATAGTCAGGACATCTGTTGAACACTCCAGGTTTCTTTCCTTTCTTAAGGTAATTGTTGACACAGTCCCATGGTCCCACTTACACTTTCAACTGGAAAACTAGAATTTGGATACTATCATAATTCATTGTTGGACCTTTCTACCCCTGAATTAAATGAATAATTAACACAGCTCCTGGGACTATCTTTGGACTCTTTGGCACTGTACATTTGGTTGAATTGGAAGTCTCCATAGTCTGTAGCAAGAAAAACAATTCCCTTACCAGGCTCAGTGTAGCATAACTACCACATAGGAGGAAGGGTGTGGTTTTATACCATCAGTGTTAGTGAGAGGGAAGTCACCAATTCAACAGACTGCACAGGACCCTTCTAAGAAAAAAAAAATCGTCTCGCTACAGCCATGTCTGCTGCAGCTCTAGATTCTGTGTTCTCAATAAGATGAGGGTGTGACAGACAGGGAATCTACAACAGTGGGGATATATCATGACAGGTGGCAGAAATCCCAGAACAAACAAAGCTGCTCAGGAAGAACATGTCTTTTCCTGTGCCCCACTTGCGCTGAAAACAACAAATTAGCATTTCTACCTCCAACAAACTGCTGCCTTCTGTGAAGACAGCAGGTGTTGTTCTGCACGGAAGAAAAAAAACCAACCTGTGTGTGCGTTCTCCTCCTGTCAGTGAATCTAGTGATAATAACAGTTGCCATATCAATGAATGAGGAGATACAAGTTTTCTGCTCCCGAAGAAAAAGTTTGCACAACCTCCTCTCTTCACCTGGGGAAAGAGTAGTCCTCTCCCTTGCCCAGCATTCAGATGCACAATCGGATCACAGAAAAAAAAAGAGAGTGCATGGAAATAATGGTGGAGTTGGACTCAGAACCCTGATGGACTGATCTGAGCAAAAAAAATTCCCTTCAAGCAGGCTATAATACAGGTGTCTCAGGAGTCAAATATGAATGACCCTGCTTCTCATGCTATCCACATCTAAAAAAAGGGCTCTGCAAACCCAAGGAGCTTTGCTAAGATATGAGAACCTAGCTGATGCAACTCACAAACTTTATTCAATGGAGCTGATATTCTCACACAGTTTTTCCCTCTAAGTCCTGTAATCAGCTTCAGCATGGCCACAATTTGAAACAGGTTGAGACAAACAGACCCATAGTTAGTGGGGTTTTATGCAAAATCTGATGAGCAGCATGTAAGCAGAACATCAAACTGCTCAAATATTTGTGAGTGTAGGTGACGACATGTCAGTTTGTCTTCTAGAGATTCTGTCAAGTGAAAATTGCTGCTGCACTGTAGATGGGTAAAAACTAGCCTCATGCCAGCAAGGAATTACCAAAACTGAGTACTTTAGAAAGAAACAAAGAACCAGATGAAAATTTTCTGGTACATTCAGGTCAATAAAATAATTTAAATTGTGCTGTAAGTTCACTTCTTATAAAAGCCTAGTGCATTCATATGAGAAATCAGAATCTAGCCTTTGGTGGTTAGCTGCATCCCACAACAGATCCTGGAGCAAGCAAATATGTGCTCTATCTAACCAAAAAATATAGTAGAGTGAGCATTGTGTTGAAAGGTTCCTGCTGCCTGGTGCACTGTCAAATTCAGTTCCAACCACAAATGTGTCTTGCACAACTATGTGAAAGCACTGCTGTATGTAGTGGGAGATCAGCTCTAAAGGCTGTCCAGTTTTGAACTGTGTGAGAAAAATCACATGGGTGCTAATTCAAGAGGAGTTGATCATCAGTAGAAAGTGATCAACATTTCACACTAAATGTTTCACATACACAACAAAAATTGATACTTCTGTATTTGTTTGTCATGTTTCTCTTAACTGCTCCCTAATGACATGTAGTCAAGCATTACATTTTGATTTGCATGTTTCACATGAATCATTAATGCAGCAATACAGAACATAATGTTGTTCCTAAAGCCACATTATGCTCCTGGAGACAGAGTGTGCCCATAAAATGCTCATACAAGGAAAATGACAAAAGAATGGGCAGGGGCACATGCTTATTTGACTTTCACAAGCTGCTGTGGGAAAGGGCCCCTCATGCTTCTTTGCATTTACCTACTTTCATTTGTTTCTTTGTGTTTTGATGCTTTGGGGTGTTTTTCCAAACAGTTTATCTACACCTACATTTGTTTTGGTTTTTTAAAAAACAGTTTTGGGATGTTAAATGAACTGGCTTAAACTAAGTCAAACTGGTAAGTGTTAGGCAATCTCTACAAGACTGTTGCCATGTGGATCACAGACGGTAGGTTTTTGTCTCAAAAGATGTTGATGCACGCTGGCACAACCAAGCTAACACTTCACAGCATATCCCCGAGCAGCAGCTGGTCCTAGCTTTTAAGACAAACCTGCACATATTTTCTGTGTATCTAATTTCCCAGACTCGTTGCTAATGCTACGAATAAGATGACTCCATCAGCCAGGAAGGCCTACCAACTGGTCAAAAAGATAATTTACAGTTAATGTAAACCTACTCAGCAGGATTACCAGCATATTTATACACTTACAAGCATTTGTGAGTGGCATATGATGCTAATGGACATTAAAAGGAAGGCTGCATGATGAATGATGGTAATTAATGATTAAAGCATTACACAACACGTTTCTCTGGGAGTGCCATGTTAGTGTCACTAAATTAAGATCCATCAACCTGCAGCTTAAAAGGTCTTGGGGTTGCAAATCACTACTTTAAAAAAAAGGTATTTTTACTCTTGCACTTTTACTCTTGTAACCACACACAGGAATATTAATACAAGAATGAGGACAGCTTCAGTTTGACAAACATATAAATATGTGCATGGGGAACATGCATGTGACTCCTTTTCTGAAAGCTTTAGCATTTCCTGGCTTACAAATTTGCCTTCCCCTCTTAAAATGCTCTCTTATGACATTACACTAAAGCTTTGTTTGCATCAGTAACTTTTCTTATATGTATAAGAAAATATATATTTCCTTTCCCACCATAAATTTACAAAGAGCATGCACAGTCTTTCCCTGAAAGGAAGGCAATGACAGAAAATGAGGTAGGCTGGTCATTGTTAAGCCAGTGAGAGGTGTGAATAAGGAATACATCAGAGCACAACAACATTTAGTGTGACACTAATGGCTAGACAGCAAATACCTGAGGATTTCTCAACTCCTCCTCTGAGCAGTCTGGGGGGCCTGGCTGCTGCCTTGTGATCTTACAGTGCCCAATGCCATGTCAGGCTGTGCTCCTGTCCGGCTCCCCCTGCACTCAGCCTGGCATTGGTTGCTCCAGGTTCGTGGGCTGCTGCCCACCCAGCCCATTACCAGTCCTGGAGAACTGTCAGCAGAGGGGAGCAGATGCCCATGTGTCAGCCAACTCCTTCTAGCATTTGACATCTTAGCCGAAACACAGTGCTTGAATTTATTTGTATCAGTTGTCTAATGGAACAGATAACGTGGAGGTACACGCAACAGCCTGCCAAAACTGCTGTAGAAGCAAGAACTGTTAAGAAGGGAAATGGGGTGGACAGATGGACATGGAAACACCTTAAAGTGCAACAAAACGATGAGTGAGATACTGGCCAGTCAGACTCCTTGCTTGACATAAGATCGCCAGGTGGTGACTAACAGCCCGCATAACAAAAATGAGGTGGGTTTTTTGTTGATGTAGGGGCTTTTGTCTTAGCAGTTTATTATTATTATCTCTTATGCATGTTCAGTCTCATCACAGCTGCAAGCTTTAGGAGATCTATCTGCCATGATTTTTAAATCCATATATTCAACCTGTTTCTAGGAGGATTAGGTAGCACAGTGCTGAAGAGGCAAGAACATGCAAGATGCAGGTCAGCATTAGAGCTTCCTAACACAGTAAAGATGTGAGCTGGTCTTACAGGAATCAGTTCATAGCCCAAGAAATCAATTTTCCCTGTCTCCTGTGATAACCAGACAGACTTGCTACTCTAACTTAGTATCTACTGGAATGATGCTGACTTTGCTAATCTGAGTAAAGCTAGCTGTTATAGCAAGAGATGCAGGTACTGGAAGAGCTGCCTTGGCTCTGAAATCAAAGTTATTCCCTGTATCAAATTACCTTTAAAAATAACAGAAGTTAATTTAAAACTCATACAAATTCAGAGAACACCATTGTATGCAGCTGCAAAGGATAAAAGACACACACATATTTCCCCAGCTCTATGGTCAATCAGGTTAATTTCATCAGCTGTCTATAGCCTGAACATATTTTTCCATTCTCAGTACAAACACAGCACAATGTTTTCAGAGCATGAGAAGCAGCCAGTTAGAAAAGAATGAGAAACTTGAAGTGATCACTTGATCCTCATAAATGCCAGTAAAGCTGATTTCAGAAGTGGGCCTTTGTCTACCTAATCCCACTAATTCCTTTAATTGAAACTGCAGAAGTTGTCTTTTTCAGCCAGGAAATGCTAGTTCTTCACTCTTAAAGTGACTAAAAGGTTTTTTATTTTAGCCTAGAAGGTATGCAGGATTTGCACAAAACACACTAGCTGAAGGACCGAGAAAAAGCAATGATTGAACAAAAACTTATATGAACTTGTCAGATACTTCATTTTCACATACTGAAAAGCAGATGTAATACTGTGAAATCTGTAAGAATGGGGAAGAAAAAACAAAAAAGGCAGAGATTTCTCCTCCCTCATTATTTTCCAGAGACTTAAACTAAAAAACTAGTGGTGATGAGTTGTTATGAAGAAGTGAGGAGGAATTCTGCCTAACAGTGGTGTTCCAGTTACAAGAAGAGTAGAGGACAATTAGGAGTCACAGATTCTGAGTTCTGTTTTATTCTCAGTTAGTGACTTTGAATAAAACACTTGGAGCCTGCTTCAAGAGAATATGGGGCCACTGAAGGATGTCCTTAATGTCAGTGGGACTTCCACACGGGATCTTGAATCACTCTAGGGCCAGATTAAGCAATGCAAGAACCACCACAAATCTGATGGCTTGCAAACCGCATGTAGATGTTAAAAAAAAATTTTAAATTTACCACTGTCGGATAAAACCTAATTAAGTTCAACAGTAGGAATACTTATTTATGATTTCCAAAGAAACTTAGCCATGGTGTTATATGCTTTCCCAGTAAAGAACGTCACTTTATCCTGGAGCAGGAGCTAGAGAACAACAAACGGTACATGGCCTATGTGCCAGGACACCAGTCAAAGGACAACGGTGAGACTGAGACTCTTTAAAAGATATTTGTAATGGTATCTTTAAGAGATGGTTCACTGAAAAAGAAAGGGTTCTCTAAAGAGTCCTTCCAATTATTTCTGCATCCCAAAAATAGCTGGGAAGAGACCTGAAGGATGAGAGCTGGCAGACTTCCACGTCTAAGAATCCAGGCCACAATCCACCTGCTTCAGGATATTTGATCATGATCTAATTGCAGCCTGGTGCTCATAGGGCCCAGCTGATGATACCCAACAGACTGTATTTGTTTTAGATGAAGAAATTAATTAAGCCTTCAAAGACAGAGAAGTCAATGGATGTCCATGGTAATGAGTGTACCAGTGCCACTTTAAAAAAGACTTTTGAAAGAGAAGTCAAAAAAATAAAAATACACTTGCTTTCATCCACAAAAACAGGAGAGACAGATTGCAGATGCTAAAGAAATTACGATAATACAAATACCAATACATTACACCAAAAGTACCCCATTATTAGCTGCGTAACTGAAAAAGATGATTTACAGGTTTCAGTAGCACTACTCTAGATTTCAGCTGGTATAACTGAGATTGGAATATGACCTGCTGTCATTAAATTGCACAAAGCAATACTCGATTACTTTTTTGCAAGCAGAAATACAGCACCAATAAAATATTTTTTCCATGTGCATCACTGTAAAGTGAAGTATTTTTTATGAGGAAAATTTTAGAAAGCTCAGCAAGCACAGTATGTGTGAGCCCAACGTTAAGAATAGAAAAGTAAAGGCATCAATTGAGGATGAAAAAAGGAAATGGTAATTACTACTTTATCTCCAATTACAAAATTAACAGAGATCATAGGAATGTAATTCATGAAGCCCTTATGAAAATATATTCCACTATTTAGTACTCTTTTTCACTGTGGCCTCTTCTTGCTTAGTTTTCCATCATTGGAGTAGACACGGTCATGGCAGTTGGGTGAATTCAAGTGATTGTACCTTTCCAGCCATGGGGGAGCCAACAGTTAAAGTATTCAAAGGATTATCAGTGCTTTTCCATTCCTATGTACTGTGATAAGAACTTAAGTATGTTACCAAGTTGCTAATAAAAGCAACAATTATTTCAGTTGGTACACAAACATATTAAACTAATACTATCCTCACCTCATAGCTACTGTATGAGACTACATGCAAACTCTGGCAGGTGTGACACAACAAGCACAATCAAGGTCACCCCCTTAGGCTTCCCTTACATTAAATATATTTTTTTAAAGTCAGCAGTAGCTAAAAAAAAAGGCAGGCAAATGTATGTAACTTGAAAACAGACAGTACTATGCATATTAATCTAGTGGCATTGAGACTTGTCAAAAATGGCTTTATGCGACAGGAGACTCACAGTACATGGGCAACTTCAGGCAGAGGCACTTTTGTCTACATCTAGAGATGCAAAGTTATCCACACGAGAATTTACTGAGCATGCCTAACAACACTACTGACTACCACTGAAGACATGTCTGAGCTTTTTTTTCCCCATTAAGACCTTTATCTTATTTCACGAGAGCCTAAAACTTCCCATTTCTTTCAGGTTTGGATCACTTCAATGTGCACTATCTAACCAGAAAGCTGCTCACTTGTACTTGTGCACAGCCTCCTCTTGTATGAGGAAACAAGACTTAAGAGTATTTGCTTTTTAATCTCACATCTACAGAGGAAAGAGTCCATCTCCTATCATAAGTGCCCTGCAACATCCAGACCTAGGATCAACATAAGAATCACCAAAGGGCAAAATTCAGCCAGGATGACTAAAAGTTTCTTTAAAGAATTTACAGATTTCTACAGCTTTACTTCTATCAAAAAATGTTTACATGCTTCACCTAATCCAGTAGAATTTCCAATCCTAATGAAACTAGGGGAACAATGAAGAAGACCCAAAAGAATACTTTCTTCTAGATTTTTTTGACCCAAAATACACACTTGATTTTTGTGATTTTCACTGGCAAGATAATCAGCTGAATACCTGAGACTTAAAAACAACTTGGTGACACTTCTTGAAGAGGAAGGAGTTGGGCACAAGAAACTTGTCCTATTCACTGAGAATTACTGATAACACACCTTAAACACGTTTTTTTTCTTCAGATGAAAATGGTTTAACTTAGCCTCAATTATAGCAGAAAAACCTAAAAACCACAAATCATTTGGTTACTCCTTTTTTTAAAATGGGGGGAAAAGTGGAAGAGTAAAAACTATAGACACTTCAAAAGGTATTACATGTTGATGTCTATCCCATTAGCTAACTCTGATTTTTATTTTTTATTTTAGATATATTAGTGTTTTTCCTTTCTAAGGAAGGACTGTGAAGTGACTGTGATTTGAACATCTTGAATGAGTGAACTTAACTGCATCAATAAGGTCACAATATAGGTCACTAGCAACATCATTTTCACTAGGCTGGCAATAAGTTCTCAGATTTGACATATGACTTCTCTGTCACAAGATGTTAATTATTCCCACTGAGGTAATATGCAGGCCAACACAGAGAAGTGCATATTCTCTTCTGATTTATTAGAAACTGTATTAATTTACAAGAATAAACACAGAACTCATTAATTTCAAATAATGCAATTTAACTACACTGAATTACACCTGTTCCTTAGCTCTACCACAGAACAAAAAGACATCAGGTATAATAAAAACCTGAAAAGGATTAAAATATTGAGTCAGGCTGGGGACTATTGCCTTTTTTATTTAATGCATGCATTGTCTATTACGAGCAATTTTCTGAAGGCTATTGCTCTTGCATAATACGCTGTATGAACATGCAGAGGGTGGGGTCCCAACAGCCCCATTCTTTTAATTCACTGAAGTGGAAACAGTCAAGAACAAATGGAAAGCAGAGATCAATTGCTCCCACTGGTGATGTCACCAATTATGAATTCTGTGGAATTAAAATGAATTTACCATCTTGGCTGTGTTATTATGGTTATATTGTGTAACATTATGAAAAGCACATTCATCCCATATATAAAATTAGCTGAAATAAATGTATAATTTTTCTCCTTTTGAAATATTGTACATGGTAATGATACTTGATCTGTTCTAGCAAGATGTCTCAGACTCACTTTTTAACTAGTCACAAAACAGCTGTCAGCAGTATCTGGAAGCAAATTCAGGAAAAAAGGTAAAATTCATTTAGCCACACATCTGGAGCAACCTTGGAGAGCCACCAAGGAATCTTACAACCCCATTCTTCTACTCGTCTGGTTCCAAAGGTGAACTGCCTTGCTTTCAAAGGTGTAGATTCCAATATACAGTGATAAAAGAAGCGACATAAATTTGGTCTTCAACTTCAAAAGCAAGCTACATAACTTAGTGTTATAAGTATCAAATAAGCAGCACCATCCTACCGAGAGTAAGCGTCCAAATAGGAAAAGCAAACATTTCATTATTCTCTTCCAACAATATTCATCACCCAGTGTTATACAGTAACAACCAGACTATGAGTGACTGCAGCTGAGGGCTAGACACATGGCAATCTCCATTGTGTAATAAGGCCTTACAGACTTGGGATAAGGAGTAATCTTTTTAACTACTCCAAGGAAATTCAGCAATACTTATTCAACACAGCTTCTAGACAGCTCCAAAGTAATTTTTTCTTTATAGACAACTGACACTCCAAATTTGCCAAGTTTGTATTTGGAAATGAAAGGGATATAAAATAAATACTTAATTGATCTTAATAACATTTGGGAATGGAAATTAGAAAACATGTGACTATTTTGCAAGGTAGCCTTAAAAAAAAAGGCTTACTTGCATCACTAGCTCTTTGCAGGTAAATGAGTGCTATGGCACACAGCAAGCAGTTCAAGTCACAAGGGCCTCTCACATTATGTTTATACCAGGCATATACTAAACTTAAGGAGCAGCATTACAAAAGGAAGAGAAACTGGGAGAGACAAAAAGTAACAAATAAAACCTCTACAAAACTTTCAATTCAGCCAGAAATAAAAACTCCTAATAGCATGGGAGAAGGAAGGAAATTTCAACAAATCAGAAGGAAGAAGCTTTTACAGAGTGGAGAGAGGTTGCAGGCAGCATAACACTGGAGAGGAAACCTGCATGATCAGGACAACAGCGCACAATGACACTTTGCACAGCCTGGACAGCAAAGACAAGCACATCAGATTTGGTTAGAAAATCAGCCTTTGTACAGTCTACTAAGACAGCACTGATCCACCGCACCTAAATGGAAATGACTGTACTACCTGATGATGTATGAGTGTTCAGAAAATAACTTCACATATACTAAATTCACTGATGGGCATCCAGGAGCATTGAAAACCTGCCCCATAATGGCATTTCATTCTAACAAAGGCAAAGGAGAGATAGTGTCCCTCAAATACAGTTATAGGTAATATTTTTGGGGAGAAAAAAAACAGGAATAAAAGGAATGCTTCAGGCACATTCATTTTTCAGCAGTTCTGGTTAACTGGGAATATGTAGTTGACTGGAATTGAGCAAATGTACTGTCTATCTATAAGAAGAATTTGAAGGAGGATACAGGCAACTACGGGTCTGTCAGCCTGACCTTAGTGTGAGGGGAAGGTCATAGAGTAGGTGATCATGAGTGCCATCATACAGCACATGCAGGACACCAGACTAACAAGCCCAGTCAGCTTGGATTTCTGAAAGGCAAGTGCTGCCGGAGCAACCTGATCTCCTCCTATGACATGGTCACACACTTGGAGGACAAGAGAAACACTGAGGACTTAAGCAAAGCCTTTGACACTGTCTCCCACAGCTTTCTCCTGGAGAAGCTGGCAGTCCACAGCTTGGACAGTTGCACTTTTTGCTGGGCAAAATTTGTCTGGGTGGTTGGGCCCAGAGCAGGATGGTGAATGGTGTCACATCCAGCTGGTGGCCAGCCACCAGCGGTGACCCTCAGAGCTCTGTTTTGGGGTCAGTCCTGCTTAACACCTTTATTGATGACCCATATGAGGGGATCGAGTATACCCTCAGTTAGTCTGCAGATGACACAAAGTTAGGCAGGAGTGTTGATCTGCAGAAGAGCAGGGGGATCTGGACAAGCTGAACAGATGGGCCAAGGCCAGTTGTATGAGGTTCAACAAGGTAAAGTGCTGTGTCCTGCCCTTGGGTCGCAACAACCCCCTGACAGCACTACAGGCTGCTGGCAGAGTGGATGGGAAGTGTCTCAGTGGAAAAGGACCTAAGAGTGCTGGCCAAGAGCGGCTGAGCTTGAGCCTGTGCGTGCCCGGGTGGACAAGAAGGCAAATGGCATCCTGGCTTGTATCAAAAACAATGTGGCCAGCAGGACCAGGGCAGTGATTTTCCTCCTGTACTTGGCACTGGTAAAGCCACATCTTGCACCCCATGTCCAGTTCTGAGCCCCTCGCTGTAAGACACTGAGATGCTGGAGTGTGCCCAGAGAAGAATAACAAAGCTGAGGAAGGGTCTGGAGCAGAAGACTTTTGAGAAGTGGCTGAGGGAACTGAGGGTGTTTAGCCTGGAGAGGAGGCAGCTCAGGGGAGACCTTATTGTTCTTTAAATCTGCCTGAAAGGAGGTTGTAGCAAGAATGGGTTTGGTCTGTTCTCACAGGTAGCAAGTGACAGGCCAAGAGGACATGGCGTCAAGTTCCACTAGGAGCAGTTAGGTTGGATACTAGAAAAAATTTCTTCACTAAGAGGGTGTTTAAGCATTTGAAGAGATTGCCCATGGAATTGGTTGAATAACCACTCCAGAGGTATTTAAAAAATGTGTAAATGTGATACTCAGGATCACTGTTTAGTGATGGACTGCACAGTGTTAGAGTAATGGTTGAACTCAATCTTAGAGACCTTTTTCAACCTTAATGATTTTATGATCACACTTACCTAACAATTGTACGTGTCTGTGCTACCTTCTGTTCCTAATCTGAAATCAGGAATATGTCTGAAGAAATACAAAACTGTGCAAGGAAATTACGTGCACTTTTTGTAATCCAGATCAGTCATACTGCTAATCTTAATAACATTTTTAAGGAACAGAATAATTGTCTGTCAAGGACAAATGTGAACTGCCCTCTCCTGGACAAAACTGGAACACTCAAGTATCTCATTTACCTGATTTCACACCTACAACACACCAGAAAACATAACATTATCTTGAGCCCCTGGAAATTCTTTGAGGATGGACCCTGAATTCTCTGACCAGAACCCAAAACTACAGGTGGCCCAGTGAAATCCAATATAAGGGTTCATGCTCTCTCTAATCTGATCCAAGACACTGTCAGGCAATACCCATCTGCTCATGGTAATACATAATAACGGCTTTTGAGCTATAAACTTCAAGTTAGTGACGGACTATCACAGATCCAAGACTTACTGAAGCTTGAAAGAGCAGTAACAGACAGCCCCCCCCAATACAAACAACAACCAAACACACTCACTGCAGTTACTTCTAGCAAAATGGAAAGGGGGGTTGGGAAAACCCTGCTAACAGAACACTCAGCTTCCCTTTGTCTTCCCTATAGCAGTGTTGTACAAGAAAACCAAGGTGACTATGGAAAGGATATTCAGAGACATCCTGCAACAAGGCCAAATCCAGCAAGCTGCTGAGTAAGTACCTCCCACAAGGTGCTGAGTGCCCCTGACTCCTGCTTCAAGTTATATCGCAGGAGCCTTGACACATTCGGACGCATGGAGGACACCCATTATTTTAGCCATTTGAAAGGAAGCCTGATTGATATAAGACACCCACAGGGGCAGTAGAAGATGGCTGCAGTCTGCATAGTGACATAGGAAGGTCAGAGGGAGAGGTAGGGGGACTACACTATGCCAGATTTAAAAAATAAATACCCCCTCCCCCTACCAGAGCTTTGGAAACGACCTACGTATCGTTCTGTCAAATAGTTTTGGTGGTGATGCAGGCCAACCTAGCAGTAGAGGCAGCAGTCCTGATTGGGACAGGGCAGTGGGGGGATGCAAATGTGCAACAGAGAGAGTTTGCTTTTCCCTGTACGCAGGTCTGGAGCTCACAGCAGCAAAGTGTTGTACTTGGGACCACAATAACAGCTTTCTTTTTGCTGCATTTTTAAAAACATTAAGTAGCTTCCGTCAATTAAGACATTTTTAAAACACATAAATCCCCCATTAAACCCTATTAGTAGTGCATAGTTTACTAGATGTACAGAATGAAAGAAGCATTGCCTTCCACTAGTTAGTAAATATACCTAAGGATATATTTTTTGCTTTGGTTTAAGAGGCTGACGACGGGTAAATTACAGAAACAATCTTATAATATACATTTTCTGCCTAGAAAACCTAGTTTCAGAGTCAGTATTTCTAGAAATGTAAGTACTGAAACTGCACTTTGGTTGTCAGTAAATTCATTATCACATTAACGAGGTTTAAATTATTAAACCTTAATGATGTAGGTTCTCAAAATGTGTTGGGCTTTATTTTCCCACACAGAATCAATGTTAAACATTAGCAGTATAAATTAAGTAATACTTTACTGTGGCATGCTGCTGCTTTGAATTGAGTTACCCCAGGAAGATGTATATTCATGGCTACAGGCTCTCTTTGGCCTCCTAGCAAGGATGATAGAGTTTATTGTAACAAATGAGCAGTCGACCTGTAATGACTTAAATGATGTATACATTTTTGCCAATGAAAATGTACCAGTGAGGACCTTTCTGCTTAAGGGAATGAGAAGAAAACAGGAGCATGTACTACAAACATAATTTCCATGAAAGCCTGGGGGAGCATCTCCCTTTACACAGTTTAGAAGCATGGTGCATATCACAAAACATTTTAGGATAGTTAAATTAATAGAATATAGACTCAGGCAAATTTGGGAAGGATAATTTTTTAAAAAGAGTATTTCAGCTTTAACCCTGTGCTGCTTTTTTTTTCTTGGCGTTCAATCTGAACTGAGGAAAAGACAGTTAGGAGACTATACAGTTATCATCTTGATGCAATTTATGGGTCCTTAAAAGAAGAAAGTATTTATATTGTGAAGTCATCGTAACTATTGCCACATATTATTGCTGGGCTTCAATTTCTTTTCTTGCTATTTCTTTTACACACCCAAAGGGCCTAAAAATTGCAACAAGTAGTTTATCTGATACTATAAATGTCATAGCAGTGCCCTCTTTGCAGTGACATTTGAAATAGAGAGAGCAAGGTAAATGTACATCTTGTATTGCTTTTCCAGAATGCCTAAAATCAGACCGAATAGCCATGGATGCCAGCTTGTCAAAAAGCCATCAACAACTATCACCAACACACACTAACAGCTTGAAAAGAACAAATTAAAGACTGATAATCCAGGCCACTTGCTACAGATCCCTTGACTAAACTGCAATACCCAAAGACTATCTCACCTCATTTAGAAGTGTAAAATGAATGCTGCATCTGCCCAGATACAGAATCAGAGGCTACTGAACTGAAAAAAGGTACATGATAAACTGAGAGGTGACAGACTGTAGTCAGCATGACAGAGCTGCTTTTTTCTCCATTGTTTGAAATACCAGGAGGTAAAAGAAATATTTCCTTTCACTATCATGAAGTATGAAAGACAAGTTACCAGAGACAGATGACAGAAACTTACACCTGACCCAGGAAATAAAGAGAGAAAGGAGGAGACAAATGTACTAATGTTAGCAGTGTGGTGTGGTTCCATGAGTGGGACGTGGAGATCCAGATATCTCCTGCCTCTGACAATATCCAAGGGGTCCAACATTCTCTCACCTTTCAGTAATAACTACACAATGACTTTTCGACAATATCTCGCTAAGCAAAACTTTTCAGTAGTGAAAAGGTAGATTATCTCCTACATATCAGTCAGGGTGAAGAATAAATAGATACACGGGGCAAGATCCATCCCCATTCAATTAGAGGACAGAACTGCCAATGCCAGTTGGACCAGCTGGAGCATAAAGATGATCACACTGCTACTGTACCTGGTGGCATATGATGCTCTTTTTTCCTGCTGGGATTCTGTATGTGATGGACCTTGGTATATGAGACTGTTATTCTGAACTGCACTCGAGTAGGTCAATAGAGAGAGCAGGAGAGCAATACACTGTCAACATAATGCAACAAGTTGGACAACCACACAGAAGTTTAAGTCAAAACAACCACACAGTCCACAAACAAAACTAACAAAAATCCCCAAAATCCACAAATAAGCAAATGAAAACAAAAAAACCCCCACCACTACCAGCACCACCCTCCCCCCCAAAAAACCTCAAACCAAAAACCACCAAAAAACCCAACCTAAAATCCAGGAAGCTCTGGGAAGGCAAAAAGAAGATAAACTGCATTTTCAGCTACTATCTAAAACATTTTTACCTCTACTGCAAAAACTTGCAGTCACATTCACATATTCTGAAATTACTTACAGATAGCCAATATTTCACAAATGTGAATCACTGCCTTAAGTCATTTCACACCTGGATTCCCTTTTCTCAACCACTGTCAAATCCACAAATGATCAACATTTACAAGTAGGAATATGAGACACAACCTTAGCTATCATCCATATTAAAAAAAAAACCACCAAAGAAACAATCACCCAAGAAAAGCTATTATGTTACTGGTGTTTTGCAAAATTTCAGATTCACCTTTTCTAACAGGTGCCTTTTGACTAGAGATCCATTTTCACACATTTTATTGGTCTAAAGGCAAGCAATTTCTAGAAAGTTAACAGTGAAACAGACTAGTTTCAACAGCCTTACTCTGCCTGCAAAAAAAGATTATGCTTTATGGTATCCCCAGCTGGCTTCTAAGGACTCAGATTTATGAGTCTTTTTTGAGAAGATAGATTAGGTAGGGATGCTGGTTTATGAGAAGAGGGGCATTGGCTCTCAAAACAAAGATATCCCCACACATCTTGGCCTAATACAGTACCAAACATTACTGGTATACATCAAGTATGTCCAGAAATTCTTCTACAATACTGTCTGGTTATATCTGCACCTTTGCTACAGTATCTTGTAAAAATTACCATGTAATAGATTCTGTTTGAGATGAAGCCTTTCTCATTCACATATCATCAGAAACAGTTCAAGTGAAAGGTTGCTTTCAGTAACACTTGTCCTAAAGAAATTGGCTTAACAGAATTATGGATAAATCTACTTCTACATTAAAATACTTCTTAAAAAAGAAAAGAAAATTGTATAGTGCTTTAAGAGTCTTCCACTAAAAACTAATGCATGTTGCATTAAAATTATACTGTTTGATCTGCAGAAACTACCATAGTAATAATGGTGGCCAGACACAAAATACAACTAAACCTGGATTTCCATTTAAATAGTATGCTTACAACAGGAATTATTTGTATTTTTATATTTCCTCTTGGGTTTCATTCCTGACACAAGGGATCTTTAGCTTCTGTAACCCTATTGCAGCATTTTTGTACAAATTCAGGTACACACTATAGTTTAGAGAACATTTCTACCCCATGGGAATGAGTTTTCCACTCATGTAACTTTAAGGACATAGAGTGCTATTGCCTGCACAGTAGTAATAAAGCCCTTCCCTGACTCATTTTGTTCAACCACAGCTCTCAAGTCTATCTGTTCCACTTGTTTAGTAAACTCACAAAATGCAGCAAATTGCTTCCCTTCTCCTTCTATCTGAATACTGCTCAGAGGACTGCAGAAAAGGGTCTGTTTCCAGTTTCATATTAAAACTGCTCCATCAGTGCCAGCACCATGACCAGTAATGGCAAATTTAGGCTGGGCATCTCTTGAGTGTTTTTAGGTACCATGGCAACACAACAACAGTAGGTCTAGGTTTGAAGGTGTAATGTTACCATCTATTTACACAACCTCTAAGAAACAACAGCTTTGGACTTCCTGTAAAAAGGAAATTAACCTAAAGAATGAAAAAGGGGTTTAATCTATTTCTAAAGAACAGCAAAGGCTCCAAAGTTGCATCATGATGACATCGCATCTGGATGGAGAATGCACATGTGCACCACAGAGAGTGATAAAGTCAGAGTACACATCAGATATTGGCTATCATCTAAATATTGGCTATTATCTAAATATCTAAAACTATCATCATCCCCATACTACATATTCCAGAGAAATTAAACAATATATCCAAATTTAAAGAATTTAGATTAACAATACTCTACTTTTGTAATGGCCATCTCTTGAGCATACTGCCAGGATCCTGCTACATACAACCAAAACCAGAAAAAGTGCACTGCCACCAACCTATTGACTAGTTGAGAGGGGACCTTATTCATGTATATGAATAGCTGAACAGAGCGTGTCAAAAGGATGGATTCAGGCTCTTTTCAGTGACACCAAGCAATAGGACAAGAAGCAATAGGCAGAAACTGATGCACAGGAAGTTCCACCTGAATGTGAGGAAGGATTTCTTTCATGCACTGGAACAAATTGCCCACAGAGGGTGTGGAGTCTCCCTCACTGGAGATATTCAAGAATTGTCCATGGCCTCTAGGATGACCCTGCTTAGGCAAGGAAGTGGGACTAGATTCACCCACTGCGGTTCCTTCCAACCTGACCCATTCTGTGATGCAGTGACCACATATCTCTGGAAAGCATGGTACCTCAGAAAGAGGTACTTCAGAAACACGAGGGGAACCATAGTAAGAGGTTACAGTCAATGCACACCAACCAGATCACCAATGGGCATCCCAGAGAATCAGATACTGAGAAAAACTGTGGGATGTCCAAGACACTACAGTGTAGGAGTTGCATTTGGCTGACTCAGTTCTTGCACTGCTTGCGCTCTGGATTAATTTGTCATACACATAGAAACTGAACTGTTGTAGTGCAGTCAAAAGAGAGAGCAGTGTAACACCCAAGCATACAGAAGGTCTCAGCCAAATGCAGGGAGGTGTACATAGCTGAGCATTTTCAACTGGGAAACAAATTATATTATGCACCAGATAAACAGACATAGGAATGCCAAACGCCCAAACCTGTTTATCGTTGCATCATTACATTACACTGAATTTCATTGTTCCCACTTTCAACTGTCCAAGATCAGCCACTTACAGAAATTACATTATTAAATTTAACCATGTCATCCTTATTTTAAATGAGAAACTTTAATGTTTGGTGCAACTCCATCTGTCTTCTTTAGTTTAACAGAAATTTCTTTATGTGGCTAGAGGATAAATTCCATATCTTAACGTAAGATGGAGAAAGCATAAACCTATTAGCATAGTCATAACTACTGGTTCCTACTCTGAAACACACTATTACATCCAAGGTGTAAGGCTAAACTGTAGCAAGTTCTTCTAGGTTACTCCCAGCCAAGTAGAATTTCTTTAGGGACCTTTTCAAATATCAGCTCTTCTGAACACAAAATGAAATTATGTTGCATGTTTTGGCTACTCACAGCAGCACCTTTACATTATGTATAGTTCTTGACTGCTCTTAGTGTGAGCAAATTGCAGAGCACACTATTAGGGATTTTCACTTTATGTGAAGGATGGGAATTTATTGCTGGTTTTATGCTAACACATTGGTGTTCTGAGTATTTATAACATATTGTTGCATTTGTTATTAATAGAGCAGTGTACTAGAGAGGGATTAAGAATCGATAAAGCACTCTTACATCTACATTTATAGTATTTAAAAAGAAGATAGTACATACATAGTCCACAGGGTTTACTGAGGGAGATGTGTTTCCTGAGCAATTTCTGCATTCTGCCTTGGGCAGGAAGCAGGGCATGCGTGTGGATAAAGGGTATCATTGGAGCACAATAGTGGGAAAAAAAAAAGAAATTTAGAAGCAATATAATCTACGGGTTGAAATATAAACCTAAGAATTCCTAAACCTAGAATTTATGTCCACATCATTTATATGCCATGGGGAAATTTTTAAGAGCCTTTTACTGCCTAAAGATGGTACGTCATGGGATTCCCATAGCAGTGTCAATCACCTTGAACTTCTCTCTGTTCACAAAATTAAAGTAGCTACACCACAAACTGAAGCCACAAGTTTGACAACCTCTGAGAGGCAATAAGATTTCAAGCCGGTCTAATACAAGACCTGAGTGGGTGCAGAACCCACGCAGCCTGCAAAGGTTGCATAGATATGTGAGTGGTTAAGTGGAGAGAATGACGTACAAACACTACTCTAGCTCTGAATTTTCCCAATTTCCACACCAAACGTCCCTTTTGTCAGCTGCAAGGATCTTCTTATATCTGTGTTCCACCTATTCTGATAAACCCAGGTTTGGTCTTTTCTGAGGCTTGTGGGTACCAGAAGCTCCACACCTCACCACTTCAGAGACCCTCTGCCTGCACATCCTGTCGAGTTGTCCATCATCATGTTTCCTAGCAAGGGGCCACACATTCCTGCTGCAGGCAGCATTCACGTCCAGTCTTTTTACCCTTTGGCAAGGCAAAGCAGCCACAAGTCAGCAGGATGTATTCCATGCCTTTTGCAGGTTTCCAGCTCCTATTGGGAGAGCACCTTAACAAACCTGAGCAATATGAAAGTGGCAGAATCTGCCAAAGGACTGTTCACAGGTTTGCACGCCGGCAGCCACCAGGGAGTATGAAGGATTTTTGCATATTTTGCCTAAAGGCATTTTGATGGGTGAAAGGTGGGTAGCTAGGGCAGAGTTAAGGAAAAGGCATATCAGTTTGCCTCTACCTAAGTAACAAAATAGTCTGCTGAAATGCCCCTGAAGTTGTGTCTGGTTCCCCCCTCAACCCTCAACTTCTTACTCCTCACAAAATCTTATATCCAGATTCAGTTCTCTCACTTCTCTAATCCCTTGCAAAAGACACTTTCCAACACCTCTATCCCTATTCACACTCTCTACTTATCTTGCAGTGTTTTGGTCTCCTTGGCTCTATTTCTAAAAGAGGAGCATTAACATGTTTTATTTCAGATGCACAGGTAATTTTTAACCCCTGGAGTAAACCTTGCCTAAGGACTTCAGCCAGTCTTCAGGAACTGGTGATGCAAATAATGAAATTACTTCCTGAGAACTAGAAAAAGGAGAATTAAAAAAAAAGGACCAAGAAAGCATACTTGTTCCTAACTGGCTGTACAGGCCCTAATTCATGTAGCTTTAGCTGCAAAGGTGTTTGTAGAAATCAACAGCTCTGGACCTGACAACCTGGAATATGGTTATATCATAATAATCAGAGGACAAAAACTTCAGTCCCTTTGTTTAGGGACATTCATATTTGTGGGTGTGGCAGCAAACAGAGTGTATGTTACAGTCAAGTCCTTGAGCGACATCTCCCTTGGTGACGTTTTTTGGGCACAGAAATGTATCACTTCCTGCAGGTGCCAGATTGGTTTCAAGCATTTGTGGATGGGAATGCTAAACTACGTAGATAAATTTCAAAAGATGAATGAGCATCTGTACTCCAATATAATTTATATGCAATAATACTTGTTATTTATACACTCTGAAGGCTCTGCAAGCCAAAACATCACCATTTTGTCTATTTTCTGAATGTATAAATAAGAGATAGGATTGTAGAGAAATTATATTGAAGAGCAAAGGCTCATTTATCTTTTTAAATTTACTTGCATACCCTTTACACTAGGAAAAAGAATACCATCCACCATTTACAGAGAAATAAAATCAGTCAGATGAAAGGCTTTATATAAAGTGTTATGGTAACATGTTCAAATTAGGTAAATTCAGCCTTTTTTAAAATTCATTAAATCCCCTCTATAAAATAGACCCAGTTTTAACTCTACATATGTAGAAAACATGATGCAAAGGCAGGTCAAGTGAGCTGAAAACAAAGAATAACTCTTCCAAGGGGGGCCAAATATTTATTTCACTTACACCAAGATAACAGCCAGGAGTTGGAAGTTATTGTTCTAGTTTTGCACAGTTTGAAGTTACAGCATAATCTCTTTATAGAAAGAAACACTTGCTCAAGCTTTAACTATCACTAGACTCTGACATGTGTAAATTGAAATACCTTTTCTAACATCATAGCTCATCTCTACTATGCATAATTAACTCCTGCACAAAAAGAACCTACATAATATACTTATTTATTACCAGCAATTACAAATTCACTCTTCTTATGTCAACTAATTAGAATTAACATCCTTCAGTTACAGCATTTGGAAGAAAATATTTTGAAAATATTTTCCCAGTCTTTGTAATACCAACTTGAATTTTTCTTTAGAAAAATAAATCCAATGTTAGAAGGTCAGATCCCTCTGTCCCTCTCATAACCACATAATGCCTCTCTTTTTATACAACTAGTCTTTCAATGCATCACCCACTATGGTTTCTGTTTCATGTCCTGGGAAAACCCATATCTTTAATGACTCAGGTGGGGTTACTGTTTTCTTGTAGGAGACGTCAGACTGTGTGACAAAACCACCAGAACACACGTGTTGACAGAAAACCTAATCCAGACCCACTGATCTTAAAGGAGACATTTTGGTTTAGATATCAACAATTAAGTCAATAGTTATGCTCATTCTCCTCTAACTGCTCTCTCTCCTTACATTTTTTTAACCTTTGTCACACCTGAACTTAATAGCACCTTTAACACAGAAAGAGCACTGGGATTTCTTACTTTCGTAAGAGATGTGCTAAACTATTTCAAACTGAAAAACACACCAAATCCCATGTGAAAATGATAGGTCTTAGATCACTTTTCTCCTTACAAATTAGAAAAGGAGAAAACACTCTGGTGGAAGATGAACCAAATCAAAGAATACTACAGTCCTTCCTCACCAGGATTCTTCTTGTTTTTTCCACCATACAGACATACCAAACTTCTTTGCAAAGCAAAGAATCAGAGAAGGATAAATCAAAACACTCAAAATTTTCTTAGATAGTCTGGAAAACCCCTTTTTCATCAGAAACAATTTTGAAGGAATCAAAGCTAGAATCTAGGTTTTCCTGTTTCTCCAGTCACAAATATAATTGCTAGTTATACTTTCTTCCATGTGGTGGAATTCTTTATATACCAGTTCTGGTATAGTCCGGTCAAAACCAGTACAAGGTGTTAAACTTCTGCTGCAAACTGGACAAATAAATAAGTGATGTTTAAGTGCACCGGAGGATGAAAGCTTCATAGATCCAGAAACAGTTTTCATGTGCTCAGTTTTGCAGCACATACCTGCTTAAATCCTTATGGCAACATCACATGTAGCCACATTCAGCGAGCTCCCAATCCACCAGTCTATTCCTGTGGGTTTTTTTTTTCTCTACGCACATTCCTAGTACCAAACAGCAGAACTAAAGCTTGGTAAAATGACAACAGAAGATAAAGCATTCCTTAAAATATAAACAGCCAGAAGAAAATGTAATCACACTATTTCTATACTTATGTTTGGAAGGCAGTACATAAATAAAGGAATACCTCACTTAAACTACTGAATTGAGTTTGATGTCCAGGTCTGGGTAAGTCAAATTCTGATGGTGACTTTTTTTTCAACACAGTAAAAGAATATCTATATGTTCACAAATAGTATTTTAGATGTTTTGTTTGCACTAGTAAATTAGGAAAAAAATTAAAGTGCATCTGAATTAGATATTACCAGAGCAGATTTTAACTCTTAAATATGTCAGCTTAAAAAAAAAAAAAAAGCCCATTCATGAATGCTGTTCTTTCCAAGCTGAAAGGGGATAAGGAACCATCAGCAGACAGGAGATTTTCACTAGTACAAATGTTTTATCCAAAGTTTCTTAGCTAGAGCCCATTCAAGTCATGTACCATGAAAATAGCTTTTTCCCTACCCTGAACAAGAAAATACTTCTGTATACTAGATATTAACCTAAGTTAAATAAAAAAATTTAAAATGTAACTGCTTCTCTGGGTGCTCACAGACATCAGGTGATCTCTTGAACATATCTTTCTAATATATATCAAGACCAATGTATGTTGTCATGACAACCCAATCAGGAATCTGCAGAATGGGACAGCCAAGGCTCCTGCCACCATTCAGATGTCCAAACAAACTGGATGGCACACTCCAGGCCAGTCCAGATAGGTTGCAATTACAAACAGAGATGGAAGGAAGAGGAAGTCCTTTTTTAGCACAATGAACATGCAGAATAGCTTTTGCACTGATATCTCACGAAAAGACAGCACAGTAGAGGAGCAAAGGTCATACTAACATTTACAAGGGCTATTTTGTCTAAACTATTTTTTCTTAAATTTGGGAAGAGTTTGTTGGTAGGGATTTTTTTGTCTGTTTGAATTACACATACAAATGAAAGAGAGGAGCTGATGGAAAAGAGATATTGCTCCTCTTAGAAATACACTATTTCCATCCCTGTCAGTAATTCTCTCTATAATTTTGCAATTGCTATGAAAAGATTATTGCCTGCATTTTGGTTAGAGAGCTGAAAGCAGCAGCAAGTAAGACTCCAATCCAGCAAAACCATCTTTTTATTATTATAGGGATTTCTAATGTGGGAACAATAGGATTTACAATAGAATTTACAGTCAGTATTGACTATCCTCCTAAGTGCTACCATTTAGATAAGTTTGTACTTAATACATGCTGAATTGGATCAGTAACTTCTTGTCACTCCACTCACCCACACATGCCTTTACATCTAATTTCTAATCTTGGGGAGAAGGCTACAAAAGCTCAGCATGAAGACAGAAGCCCTCTGGAACAGGGTATTCACAGCTGAGCACTTGCTGTGGTTACCACACCTTCACAATCTTCAGACATTGTTAGGAGACCGGTAAGTGTGTGGAAAACTAGACTTAAGCTCATGTAAGAACAGCCCTGTTTTAGCAGTGTGGAGACTGATTCACTCTATTTTGCAAGCAGATTTCACATCCAAAGCCAAGCTTAGTGCTGCTGCAGTCAGATTACAAACATTTCAGCTGGCTCCTTTGAAATCAGTTCAAGCAAGCTCTTCATCAGCGGCTCTCAGACAGCCCTGCTACACCAGCGGCCACCTCACACCCCAGCGCTTTGACAAGTACTTCACCGCTGCGAGGGAACATTGTCCAGGACCTCCTGGGGGCGCAGTGAAGGAATGTGCTAATGAAACGACAGCTCAGCCCAATGGGTGTGACATGAAGATCCACTGAGCCAGCTTCACCCACGGAAGGTGCAGACAGAGCAGAGAGCAGAAGTGACACTTACACCAGCCTATGACACCTCTGCAGGATGCATTATGGCAATCTCAGGTTTTTGTCATCTCGTCATCCCTGCTCCCCACACAGCCAGCCCTTTGCTGGGCTGGAGCATCCCCAGCACCACATCAGCCTTGCCTGACATCTCCCAATGCACTGGCACTGCCAATCCCTACCACTCTTTCCTCTCTTACAAGATACAACCTACCTGCAGCCCTCCCTTTGACGATGCTTCCATTTGATTATAAACTCTTTTGGGCAAAGATGATCTTTTATTATGTGTTGGTACAGTGCCCAGAAAAATGGAGTTCTGATCTCAAGGCACTACTGTAACATAAATAACAATAATTCACTCCTACTAGCCTTCAGTAACTTCAGGAGTTTCACCGGGAGATGGCGAGTCATGCTAACATGCCTTTCTACAGCACAGAAATAAATCATTTTTGCACATTCCAGTATTTTGGGGAGAAGGAGGAAACAGAGAAAATGCAAAATTAATCTAAAACACGTTTGATTCTTTAAATCTGTAATAAATCTAAATGACTTACCAGAACATAAAATTCTCACATGCAGAGTCAAGGACTGAATATTCTATTCATGTGCAAGAGTCATTTATTCATTTATAATTAGATAAAATGAACTGCAATTTTTTAAGAAAAAAATTTGCATGTGGCAACAGTAATGTATTACAGAAGGGTGGCACTTTGTTACCATCCATTTGTTAGTCAGGACACTGGAGCTGCAATTTAATAGACAAGAAATAAGTACAATAGAGGAAGGGAAAAAATTAAATTCCGCGTGATCAGCAAGGTTTCGAACAATCGCTAGCCAACTGAAGTGGGTGCCATATCTATAAGTCATTTTGTTTTATAGGCCATTAGGATCTCCTGAGAGAGGCTGCATGGAGACCGCTGCTTTTTGTTGAAATTAAAATGTCAGAGAAAAAGAAATAGAACAAAACAGGGAATCTGCAATTAATTACAAGGCCATAAAAATTCAATAATCAGGAGGTAGTGCTGCTGTAGGCACAGCGGTATCTGATTCAGGCTAACAGGAATGGAATACATTAATCTTTTCAAATTAGTTTTTTAATCTGACGGGGATATATAGTGATGTGTTCTTTTACTGTTTGAGCAGAGCTGCTGTCTAATATATAATGCTGAGTGTCTGGAATTAGGACATCTATAGCCGTTTTGTGACTACAACATTTTCACGGCATTTATTCAACCCTATCTGTATACCTGTCCTACCGTAATCAGGCAAAACATGTTCAAAGTTCATATCCTAGATACTGCTTACGAAAAAAGAATTTAAAAACTGGTATTAAGACAAAATAGCAGGTCCCCAAAACAAGCTTGGCTTGAGGCTGCTTAAAATGACAGTCTGCTCTTCAGGATAAATCACTAGGCTTTGAAACTGGCTTCCCATTCCTTGTCTGTATTGAGTTCTCCCTTTTTTTTTCCCCCACAAAGGTGACTTGCAAAAAGACTGTCATCATGCTGCCATGTTTTGCATACTTTAGCCCTATGGAGTGAAGCCCTAAGAATTTCAGATATTACAGGACTTTCTTACTTTTCCCATTAAACACCCATACGTCCCTCAGACCTATTCTCCTGGTGAATGCTTCACCAGTCTTCCTAGCGATCCTTTTAAGGAGCCAAAAAAGCAAACTGCAGTTTCACATGCTACTTAAACACTCAAGGTGGATGAATGTTTACTGGACCCCCATTATCCAAAGCATGTGTTCAGTCTCAGAGTTAGAGGACTATACGAAGATTATTTGACACTGTTTTTTTTACCAAAAATCCTTTCCTATTTGCGGCTAGGCTTTACCCCATAATTCTACTGAAATTACATTCTGGAAATAAAGACATTCCTATTAAATGAAAACCCAGGAGTCAGGTCCCTCTTTCTCTACCTGCCCAAAGATGTCAGGTTTTTTTTTTNNCAGCCCTTTGCTGGGCTGGAGCATCCCCAGCACCACAACAGCCTTGCCTGACATCTCCCAATGCACTGGCAGTGCCAATCCCTACCACTCTTTCCTCCCTTACAAGATACAACCTACCTGCAGCCCTCCCTTTGATGATGCTTCCATTTGATTATAAACTCTTTTGGGCAAAGATGATCTTTTATTATGTGTTGGTACAGTGCCCAGAAAAATGGAGTTCTGATCTCAAGGCACTACTGTAACATAAATAACAATAATTCACTCCTACTAGCCTTCAGTAACTTCAGGAGTTTCACCGGGAGATGGCGAGTCATGCTAACATGCCTTTCTACAGCACAGAAATAAATCATCTTTGCACATTCAAGTATTTTGGGGAGAAGGAGGAAACAGAGAAAATGCAAAATTAATCTAAAACACGTTTGATTCTTTAAATCTGTAATAAATCTAAATGATTTACCAGAACATAAAATTCTCACATGCAGAGTCAAGGACTGAATATTCTATTCATGTGCAAGAGTCATTTATTCATTTATAATTAGATAAAATGAACTGCAATTTTTTAAGAAAAAAATTTGCATGTGGCAACAGTAATGTATTACAGAAGGGTGGCACTTTGTTACCATCCATTTGTTAGTCAGGACACTGGAGCTGCAATTTAATAGACAAGAAATAAGTACAATAGAGGAAGGGAAAAAATTAAATTCCGCGTGATCAGCAAGGTTTCGAACAATCGCTAGCCAACTGAAGTGGGTGCCATATCTATAAGTCATTTTGTTTTATAGGCCATTAGGATCTCCTGAGAGAGGCTGCATGGAGACCGCTGCTTTTTGTTGAAATTAAAATGTCAGAGAAAAAGAAATAGAACAAAACAGGGAATCTGCAATTAATTACAAGGCCATAAAAATTCAATAATCAGGAGGTAGTGCTGCTGTAGGCACAGCGGTATCTGATTCAGGCTAACAGGAATGGAATACATTAATCTTTTCAAATTAGTTTTTTAATCTGACGGGGATATATAGTGATGTGTTCTTTTACTGTTTGAGCAGAGCTGCTGTCTAATATATAATGCTGAGTGTCTAGAATTAGGACATCTATAGCCGTTTTGTGACTACAACATTTTCACGGCATTTATTCAACCCTATCTGTAGACCTGTCCTACCGTAATCAGGCAAAACATGTTCAAAGTTCATATCCTAGATACTGCTTACGAAAAAAGAATTTAAAAACTGGTATTAAGACAAAATAGCAGGTCCCCAAAACAAGCTTGGCTTGAGGCTGCTTAAAATGACAGTCTGCTCTTCAGGATAAATCACTAGGCTTTGAAACTGGCTTCCCATTCCTTGTCTGTATTGAGTTCTCCCTTTTTTTTTCCCCCACAAAGGTGACTTGCAAAAAGACTGTCATCATGCTGCCATGTTTTGCATACTTTAGCCCTATGGAGTGAAGCCCTAAGAATTTCAGATATTACAGGACTTTCTTACTTTTCCCATTAAATACCCATACGTCCCTCAGACCTATTCTCCTGGTGAATGCTTCACCAGTCTTCCTAGCGATCCTTTTAAGGAGCCAAAAAAGCAAACTGCAGTTTCACATGCTACTTAAACACTCAAGGTGGATGAATGTTTACTGGACCCCCATTATCCAAAGCATGTGTTCAGTCTCAGAGTTAGAGGACTGTACAAAGATTATTTGACACTGGCTTTTTTACCAAAAAAATCCTTTCCTATTTGCGGCTAGGCTTTACCCCATAATTCTACTGAAATTACATTCTGGAAATAAAGACATTCCTATTAAATGAAAACCCAGGAGTCAGGTCCCTCTTTCTCTACCTGCCCAAAGATGTCAGGTTTTTTTTTTAAAACCCTCCAAAAACTACTTCTATACTTTCTCTCCCGTAATAAATTGGAAAAAAGGTAGAGAAAATCCTCTTTTTACATTGTTCATAAAGCACTTTTCATGTTTTATAAGAAGAGTCTCTTTATGTAGAATCACTCTAACACTCCCCTATTGAAAACAGCAATATGATCATCAAAGCCTACTGGCTCAAAACTTTCCTGTAGGTGGCTAAAATCATTGCCATCTGTTTGTCCTGGGTGCACAGGGCACACTCATTTTGCTCCATTTGAGGTCTCAGTCCTGTCAGCACACAAGGAAAAACAACATCCCCAGGTGAACATTAAACATCTAAGCTCAGGTTGAATTAAGACTTTACACCTTTGGCTAATTCCATTTTTAGTTTACAGATACTATTTTTTTCCAACCAAATTCCACTGCATTCACTTGATAAGATATTTTTCAATTCTTCATAGTTTCTCGATGTAAAGTAACATCATTTATGCATTCATTGCTTTTTCCTGCAAGGCAGAATAAATGGGCATGGATGCATTCTTTTCATGAATCCTTCAAAAGGATAAATAATTCACTCACGTGGATGTAGATGAAAGAAAAGAAGAGGAAGTGAGAGAGAAAGTAAGGAAGGCCTAATATTTTGAGATAGACTTTGCAGGTCAAAAGAAAGAGTAGCTCTATTTAGGAAACATATTCCAAGCATAGGAAAGGGTACAAAAAATTCCTGCAACAGGCATTAAGCATTTTCTATACATCGCTTTTCTTTCAAATCATGATGACAGCAGGACTCTACCTTCTGTGGTTAGTTTATCTAACACATTTTTCCTACAAGTGTACACTGTCATATTTATGCACATGAGCACATCCACACTCAAAGACAACAGAGGGTACAAACTTACCTCCATTGAGCTCATCAAATATAGTTATAACTGCAGCAAGAATATTCATAGACCTAGACCTCCATAAAGAATTGATCTGTCCTAGCTGTCTACTATCCCTCAGTATCTAAAATCATGCTTTAACAATTTCAATGCAAGATAGCTACATTTTCTCATCATAATCTTCCATTATTAAATTCCTCTCATCAGAATGGATCCCAAGATGCACTTTTCTGACTACAAAAGCCATGTGTACTGAGAACATACCCTTGACAATGTTTGAACACAGCACACATTCCACATAACATCATCTTAGTCCCCAGCAACTAGGATGTGCTAGACAAGAGCATGTGACCAAAATTTCAGGGCAATTTCAGGCAGACATATTTCCTGAGCTGTAGTACAGCCTGTAGAACTGTAGTTCTCATCATAAGTTCTACACTTATGCTGCTTCATGGGAAGCACCATGTAATGTACAGGCCAAGGAGAATCAATGCTCTCATGCTCACACCCTAGATGTGACCTCACCAGCTTAGAGGTAAAACCAGAGCTAGAAAAACTGGTTTAAAATTAATCATTAAACAATTTCCTTATTCATAAAGTGTAATAACCACACTGAACAGAATATTACTTCCATAAATGTTAATGGCTCAAAATTATTTGTAGTATCATCACTGCAAGTTGCCCACCACAAGTGTTGAATATTCAGAACAAGCTGGCTCTCCCCACTCATTCAGTTTACTTTTCAACCTTAACCAGACAACATAAGCAATTGGAGAGAATTTGGCCTTTCTGCATAATTCATGTGAGATGGGTTTCTTTCACTTGTTTTTTTCTGAGTGTTTTCTGTTATCCCAGCAAGTCTGGGTTCTCTGTTTGCTACTATTCCCTTTCTTTTTCACTGATAAGAAAACCCAACTTCTGGCCTGCTTTGCTTTCATGCCTATCTTCTCTTTGTTCTTCTGTTTGCCTACCAAAAGAATTAATGATGGCACATACATACTACAAGAAAATACACTTTATAAACCTGGATGTCCCAAAGTGCTGATGTTCTGGGCATTCAAATTCAGCCTGTAGAACTGAGGAACCTCAAAATCCCACGACTAGAGAGGGAAGCTGGGATCTGGGGTGGAAAAATAAAAAAAATTTACAAAAAAACCAAACAGGACAAAGGTTGAGCCAGAAATAACCACCTGAAGGCACTGAACAAGAACATAAGATAGGAGAGCTCAGCTCCATGAGAAATGCTGGATTGACATGAGTATGGAAGTAAAATGAACAAAAGTGAGTGTTCCAATAGCTGAATGGTTCTCAGAAGTCATCTCTGCCCAAAAGGCCAATCATTAAGTGTCATTTTGACACTCTGCTCAAACCCAGAAACATTGTAGAAAACATTAGCTTCAACCTACTGAAAATTAATTTAAAATGCAGCCCATGTTTTGGCATTTCATATTGACACAGCATGCCCTGTCTCTCTGTTTTACTCTCACATGTGCAATAGCAACACCAGCCTTTCAACGATACACCAAAATAACAGATGGCACAGGCAAAAGAAGCCAAAAATGCAGCATGGGACCTTACTCTGACTAGCTCATGGTGTCAAGAGATGGAGTAGTATAAGTACATCATTTACAAAAAAGATATTTGGTTGCATGAGCCAGGAAACTTGATTTAATAAAAAAACTTGTGACTAATCTATTGTCCTTTGAGCCTTCGCTAGTCTAATCACTATTTCTTTAGATTCTCAAGACACCTTGACTGCCATTCTCCACTCCCACCACTTCTTAATCCTGATGTGCAACAGTCTCCAGAAAGCTGTCAAGAATTGCACCAGTCTCTGTAATAACATTGTTTGCCCAGAGCTTCCATTGATAAAATATTCCCAATTGAAAGAACTGACAATCATGTGGGCAAAATGACAGCTCTGGTTTCTAGCCTTCTACTCAAATGCATCTGTGGTTTGGCTGGAAGAGCTTGCAAAAGAACATGAATCAAAAGGTAAAAGTGCTTTAAATTAAAATGTTATGCTAGAAACAGAACGAGTCCCCTGGATACATCATTATTTAGCCATTTATGCCATATCTAACAAAAAACTATGTAAATATCTTGCACATTTCATAGCCTCTCTCTTTTTGCTCCAGTAACAGTAGAGGGAAGATGTTTCAACTCAGCTGCTGTAGATCAGCAACCCACCATTTCTGTGCAGCATTACCTTGGTGTTATCCCTACTAGAACCACAGAAAAAAATCTCATTGTTTTCACACGACACAACATCCTGACTCAACACTCCAACCACAACATGCATATCCTAAATGGCAACAAAGCATTCAAAAGAAAGAATTTAAATTATTTAGAATATAAAGAGGTAGAAAGGATGAAGGCAAAGTTTCTCAGTCTTCCCAGACAGCTGAGCCTACTTTGTCAAGCAGACTAAAATGTAAAGAAAAAAAATTAAAGCTAAGAGCAAAAGTCACAGCCATGAAAACAGTCCTACACATGAAAAATTTATCTGTGTGTTTCAAGAAGCTGAGGAATATCTGACCTTTAGAATTAATGAAACAAGGGCAATATTTTCTTAGTATTATGAAGAAATCAAATTTTCAATGCTTTGAGAACCTCAAACATCTTTTGAAATCTACTACTTCTCACTAATAACAGCAAACCGATAACTGAGAAATAGCATTCCTTGACACAACACCTCTGAGAACCAAGGGAACTGGGTTCAATTCCCAGTTTATTCACACTCTGTAGCCTCGGATCTGGTAAAGTCTCTCTGCACTACAATTCTTCATCCTGGAAACAAATACAGTGTTTTACTTTGCTGCCTGTGTCAAACAGTGGGACATCCATTGACAACACTGCCATTTTTAGACCAAGATGAGTCAAGTATGTTTTTAGATAAAAGACTGAAAAGCTTTGACTACATGGATATAATTTCTCTAGGATATTCTCACTGGGAATTAATTTACTCCTAGATTTTGGATTTATTAATTAGCAATATGTATGCCATTGAATTCTACAGGCAGAAATGGTCAAAGAAAATTTCCCACGTAATTTGTTGCAGAAATTCTTTCAGTTCTTATAGTTCACAAACTGTATTCTCCTCTAGTCATTAACTCTTTCTGCATTTCTGATCCAGAAGCCATATACAGATTATTAAAGCAAAGGTTTAATTAGCAAATAAACAATGAGGAAAGGGCAAAGATCTGCATGTATAGATTACAAATACAGTGAGATGAATCCACATCAAGTTAAGTCACTACAATTAATTTTCAGTGTTTCCCACCCTGTCTGGATGATGGTCACCACTGAGATAATTTGTTGTCTCTGATATATATATATATACAGCTCCCTTGCACCCCAGTTCTTCATTCGTGGAACAATATTGATAAATTGGAGGGAGATCAAGTATGAGCTACAGAAATGATTTCAATACTAGAGGGACTGATTTATAAGGAAATACTAAGGCTGCAAAAAAAGTAACTTGATTTACTGAAGATTAAGGGGAGACACACACACAAAAAAAATGATGAGGATCTACAAGCATCTGATGGGTATAAACATCAGGAAAACAGAAGAATTATTTACTTCAGTTAGAGTAACAAGGAGAGACCATTCAGCCCTAGCATCAGGGAGGAGCTTTCAGAGTGAGAACTGACTGGCTGCTGGAAGGCCATTGTAGGTGTAACTCTTGATGGCTCACACAGCAAGGAGGAGGCTGCTCTCAGAGAAGACTCCATACCACAGCAGAATATATAGCACTATCCTCAGTCCGCTCTTGTCTGTACTAGGAAAGCTCAAACTCAACACGGGCACTCAAAGCCACTGTTACAAGAATGCTACAAGTGCTTTATTTTTTGCCCAGTCACTCCTACATTATCCCCCTGCGAGCTACCCACGGAGAAGTAAGCCTCATCATGTGAGGTGTTCAGAAACAGATTGGACAAGCATTAGAAGCTGTACTACAGGGGACTGGCCTCAGGGGATAGATTAGATGACCTCATGCAAATTTTTTTCTTCTCTTTAATTTATGCAGTCTGATGAATACTCATCTCTTACTGAAGGTTCATCAAGGGTGCAATGATTGCAATAATCATGATTTGATACAACAGTTTTCTTCCAAATTAGATGGCTAATACAGTCTTTGTCTCATTCCTGCCTTCCTCCCCCCAGCTCTAATTAACTTCTCTGTGCAGTGGCTCAGGAATGCATGTAATCCCTCCTGGAAGGGTTTTTCCCTAATCCTCCATGACAGGACTCACAGCATGCTGATATGGACTCCAAAGACAGATGATTCGGTGCAATAGAGAAGCACACAGCAGACTTGCTGCAAAATCCATGTTCTGCTCTGCAGTGATGATCAGTTTGAGGATCACCATTTTTTCTTTGGTTTTCCTCTTTGGTTCTGGGGTTGAGGGTTTGTTTGTTTTTTACATTTGCATCCAGTTGACTTCTAAGTTCACTAAAGAGGCCAGGAACTGTCCAATTGTGTGGGATTAACGTCAGGCAGGTGGAAAACACTAGGCACAAACCCTATTTTCAGAGTCACAAACTGAACTGCCATCCTGTCTTCACTGAACACTTGAGCCATGTGAGGAATCCCAGTGACTCCAGCCACAGAAATGAGGCTTTCAGAAAAGCTGTAGCAGCAGCATGAAACAGCATAGAAACTAATCTGACCTCCAGTCTGGATGCTAACAGCTAAATTCACTCAAAATTATTTACTTCAATGATTTTGAATGAAAGGAAACTAATGCAAGTTAAAAATAATCCAAAAGATTCATACTAGAGTACCATAAAAGGCTGATAAAGAAAAAAATTTGAGTGGAAGGAAACTACCTTCAAACTAAAAGGGAGTGTCACAGGTGAAGCACAGAAAAAAAAAAATCTAAATTAAACTACTGAAAGCGACCCTGAAGATGATCAAGAGTCTGTTTTAAAGCAATATGATGAAGTAGATAGAAGAGAGACTTGAAGACAACGGTTAATGTAAATGTCTAAAAAGTTGCATTTTAAATGTTAACTGAAAACAAACCACAATTTTTCATGAAAAACAAATTAAACAAAAAAGTTCACTAATAAACTGGGAGTAGGAGCGTAGCAGGATGGAGCCTGCTGAACCTTGAGCACTAAATTGGGTATCAAAGAATACTAGCAATAAATTAAGACTGTTGGCGAACAAATAAAAATTCCACCATCCAGTAAGTTTCAGGAATCCAAAAAACATTCCTTATAAGTGACAAGAGAAACTGTAAAACATACTGAAACAAGTGTTGTTGAAAAAACAAATGTCAAAAATGAGAGCATACTTCCAATAGTTTATTGAGATTCTTGACCAAAGAGTGAGAATCCCTAGTTCTAGATTTAACATTGTGCTCTAGAGTAATAATGGATTGGGGGCATTTTGAACATTGTCTGGAAATGGGTGGGTTTTCAGGTTTTGGACAGTCCTCCAGAAGTTCCATATGAGCTATATCAGAACTGTTCTGTCACTATTTAAATAAGAATCATATAAAAATTTAATCTGAAGTTCTGAATATTCAAATTATGCCATATTTAGCACTGCTGTCATCCTTATCTGTAACCTGTTAGAAATGCCACTCCTAGAAATTATTATAGCAAAGAGGAATGTGTAGCAACATGCTTTCAAATTGACAGGACTCTACATGAATGATCTCAGGAAAATCACTTTCACTTTTTTTTTCCCCCAAGAAAAAACTGGATGAAAAGCAAAATGGCTAAATATACACACCACACCAAGCCAAATTTCCTGACATCAGAGCTAGACATGATGACTAATTGTATTCATCAATTCAAGGAATACAGAATTTGGAATTCCTTCACAGTAACTCTCACCGTGTCTGAAATACGATGGCAGCTTCCTAGGAGGTGCTCGAAAGATTCAGTGTAGAAGGCAGACAAAGAGTGATAAGAGAGTTCAGGGTGCAGGAGAAAGCTGTGATACAACCTGACTGGTTTTGGTTTGGTATAAAAGGAAAACTATTCTACTATAGAATTTCACAATTGAATTAATAGCTGGTCATTAGGCTATTTAACAAAGCAATTTTGATCCATTATATAGACTTAGAAAAGAGAGTCAAGGTAGCTATTAAAAACATACTGTTGAACTGCTATAGATAAATATTATATCCATATATGAAAATAGCTGCGAATGGCTGGCTAATGTCCTTCTCATTTATACTCTGCTGCTGTCTGTTGCAAAAGCAACATTTCTCCAGAAGATGATGCTGAGCTATGCCATCAGTGGTTCAAAGGAGAATCTTACTTTCAGCACCAAAAGAACCCAATTTGAGTTCCACTAATGAAAAGGATATGTATTCCGTGACCACAATTACATTTTTTACTTTTCTATTTGCCCAGCTCTCCAAACCTTCTACTCTATCTAGAGAGACAAAAACCGTAAAAGGAAAATGACTGATATGTCAGATTCACATATGTTTTAGCATTAAAAATGGTGAAACCATTACAGACTTAATAGATAAACACAAAGCACGCAGCAAAACAAATTAATTCCACTAAATTTTCAAAAACAATTTTTCTTAAAGATTACAGATAAATATAAAAATAACACTAAATAAGAGACATCCTACTAGAATAGTCAAAAATACCCAGATTTATTAAGAATTCATCACAAGTAGCCAGCAAAAAGATAAACAATAAAGTATACAATGCAGAAGAAATGTTCTGAGCGATAGGAGCGGAAGAAGAAAATGAAGGGGAGTAGAATGCTTCACACGAGACTAGGGAATAGTAACTATATCCTGTACAGCAACCAAAATTCTTTTTAAAACACACCTAAATCCCCACTCAAAACCCCACTCTTAGAGGATGACAAGTCAGAAAAAGAAATTAAACTGTCAGGCAATTTAGGACTGCAAGTTATGATTATCCTAATCAACTTAATACCTAAAACTAAGGAGTGTAAAAGAAAGCAGTCATTAAATTCCCCTTCAAAAGGGCCACAACAACATAAATGTATAATTTAATGGTCAGATAAAGATATAATAGCCATCTCATAGACAGGAAAAAATCCAGTGACTCCTGGGTTACTCTGGATTTGCAGTAGGCGAAGCTTAGATTAGAATCCACCCTTCAGTATATTGGCTGTTCAGGCATAAATCTACTTGAACTGAAAAATATTTATCTTTAAGAAACCACAGAGCAGCCCTTAGAACTATGGATGTATTTTTAAAGCCCTGTGCAGGATATGAGCAACATTGCTTCCTTTCATGATCTGCCATGTCGGTCTCCTCTGCAGAGTTACTGTACAAACACTGATGTGAGGTTCCATAGTTCATGTCTTTCAGTAACTTCAGATCAAATATAATGAATTTATAAAGAGAGGGAAAATATTTTTTCTCCTAGCCACCAGCTCTGAAAACTCATCCCAAGCTGAGTTTGCTCCTCCAAGCCCCTAATCCCTTCTAATTACTAACAATTACAAATTAAGGTCTCATGAGCAAGCCAGGTCTCTAAGGTAAAACTCCAGTACATTCTCATTGTCCCCTCTGGGCTTTCATAGGTGAAAAAGATCCACAACAGGAACACACTGCACTATTCAGCACAGGCCCACGAGGAACCCAGTGCAGCTACCACCTCCCCTCCACCCCATTAGCTTGTATTCCAAAATACTCCAATGAATGCTACTGAGAAACAATTGCTTTACATGCCAGTTGGAGAAGAAAACCAGACTAACTTTCCCAAGAGCTTTTGGAGTATGTTGATGACACTGAAATTAAGTAGAGTGTTTACTGAGTTTTCAGATGAGAGGGAAGGATATTTTTTGCTGCTAGCAAATTGTATATTCCTACGTGAATCCCGATGAAGCAATATTTCTGTACCTATCTTCACTTATTTCTGTGGTACGTGAACTGTCCTGAGACAAAATTTTCCTTAGCAGTACAATTCCTAACAAACTTCTCTTTGAAGGAGAAGGAAATCTTGGGGGGCAGGGGTGGGGGGAAGCCTCCCTTAATTTAAAATAAAAAGCCATCCAGCAATAATGCTGTTGAGGGCAGTACATTATGAATATAACTTGACTTATAACTTCTGTTACAAGGTAAAAAGTTATGAATCAGATGATGAGCTGCAGGGTATAAAAATCTGAAAGTGATTGCTTAGTTTGACACAGTTCTACTTTATCTTAAAACATGTAGAATTCCCTGGGATCCTGTAGAGGAAAGCTCTTAAAGGATTAAGAAGTAGTGTCAGAGACAAGGCTATTTGTTCAAATTTATTTTCTTTTTAACTTATTGAGCCATTCAGGTTTAACATCTCAAAGAATAACTCATTACTCCTGTCAATATGATAAATGAGATCAAAAAGATGAGAGCATGGAAAACTAGTATGAAAGTAGATAGCTTGTATAACATGGGCTTTATCAGTAGTGAGAAAAATTTTTCATGAATCAAAAGTTACTTTAAAACTTTCCTGCTAGCCCCATGACTTTATAATCCTCTTCAGTTGGGCAATTTATTTATAAGAAGAGACAGAGGGCCTTGTCTTATAGCTCTGTCTGATTAGATCCATCTTACAGCTTCTCAGTAGTGTGATATTACGGCTAACATTGATGAGGGAATGAAATACTTTCAAATATCAAAAAGACCTTCAGTCAAACAGGTCTTTACTTGCATCATATAAACATGAACAGCTGAGCAATGGAGCATGCAGTGTAATTTGTGGCGATGGGAATGACACAGAACCAGAGACAGAACTTCAATAAGAAACTTCAAATAAAAAAGGAAGAGGTGGCTCTCTAGTTTATGAGAGTATTTCTCAACAGCCAAACGTTGTTTCTTTTCCAAAATATCCGGAAATGAGATACAGCAATCAAGTGCTAAGTAGAGATCCCCTGGACTAATTATGCCAGACAACCTGACATGCAACCAGACTGAATTTCACTGCAACAGGGACTACTAGAGAGTTTAACAGTACAATCTGCTGTTCTCTCACAGACACTAATGTAGGTCTCTATCTAAGGCAGTATTTAAGATGTGCAGACAATTGCATGTCATTACACAAGATAGTTCAGTGACATATTCATTACTAGTGGGTCGTTATTCACTTTATCAAGGCAAGAATCCAATATTTCTCAATGTTCCTGGGAGGCTGATGTTTTCTTTCACTAAACAATACATGCTGGTGCAAAGCTGTAAAATAGATGGTTCCTGACCTAACTCTACAGGACAAGGTAACACAAACTTTGGTATTCTTGCCAAGCATAAATATTTTTTTTTCTTGGGGTTGACTTTGTACAGAATGCTGGTCCTATAATAAATTCAACTTCAGGACATGACTTTTTGAATAAAACCCAAATCTACTGTTTGCATTGGAAGATTCTAATTAAACCAGTCATCTAAATGGATACAATTCAGAACTGAGACCCAGAAAAAACATTACTTTTGGTTAAAAGCCATGTCATCATTGGGAGTTCCAACCAAATCAACCAAAAACTAGTTGAAAGAAAGATGTCTTACACTATCCAGTGAACTGAAAAGTATCAAAATAATCGGCTACACCATAATGACTGGAACATTGACATTAGTTTCTGCGATCTAGAATAACATCCATCAGCTCACGTGCAGGTAAGCAAAAAGTTTTGGCAAGTGTCACTAGCATTATTTTTGTAACAGTTATTAAAGTAAAAACCTTTCACATAGAGAATCAAACCAGTCACAGACTGAATGGTCTACTTGACTTCAGTGAAAACCAGGCCTGAGCAAAGACTGCAGGAAAAAACCACACCATTTTACAGTGAAGAGAATGAGCAGAGAAAACAAATGAAAATTTCAAAGAACATTGGCACAGGATTTCCAAAATAATAGAAGGAATTGGAAGCTGGATGTGCAAGTCCCCTATACTGACTTTGAAATGTTATCCCTTAAGCAAAAAACAGTGACCTAGACAGGGCTCCACATGCATCCATATTCTGGAGAAACTCAGGAACTCACAATCCATGCTAGATGGAAAAGTAATTTTTGATTTGACAAGTTTTGTGTTTTCCAAGGTGCCAAATTCGTGGCTAATTAATCAGAAAACATTATGAGAAACCACTAGCAGAACCTGGGACTATTTTTATATTATATTGTTCTTCACACACCTTTTACATGTACTTGGAGTTTTAAACATTGACATGGCTCCTCTGGGACCCTTAAAAACTAGAAAGAATTTCTCAAACATTAAAAGAGTAGAGAATGGGGAATAGGTAATGCAGAAGATTCCTCGTTTGTTTTCCACATCTGCTCTTATAAATTCTCAAAGACATGTAAGTGATTGTTTCCAAGCGGAATAAAGTAGGATCTACTCTCAAATAAATGGAAGGAATTTGCAATATTAATTGTAGGAGCCAGAAAAACTTCTCACTATTTAAAACTTGCAGTTGCATCAATTACTAACAGTAACTGTCCTTCATTAAATTCTGTTCTGCTTATAGTTTAAAAAGTAATTTGAACTCTGACGTAGCTGAAACTTAAGTTACTCATGATATTTCAGAACAACTTAGTTAATTCACTACATTAAAAAATTGATGCATTATGGTTTTTAAAGCAAGAAGAAAAGAATCTTAAATTCCCATTAGTAGGGCTTTTTTTATAGCAAGCAGCATAAAGAAACCCTTAAGGTTGTGCAGGTTGTGCACAGGGAACAAAGTAGAAAGGATACTTCAACCCAGAGACAAGCTTGCTGGAAGACAGTAACTGGCAGGCCTCTGTCTAGTGCTGTAATTCTGTGACTTCTCATTTCTTGTCTTGCAAGCTGGGAAATCCCTGCTTCTTCCACTGTTGTGGTTTGACCATGCCCTAGCAAAACTATCAAGTGTGAAACAATCATACTCAAATTATAGCCTGAAGAAGATTATCTATCCTTGTGATAGACAAAGACTCAAAGAATATTTAAGAAAAATTTGATGCTGGATACAAAGCAACTGTTTTCTACATTAGTATACCAAATCAAATTCACTACATTACTAATGAATATTCATTATCATCTAAGTGGCTTTTCAATGCTTTCCTTGAAATGCATCCATATCCTCGAACACAAAATTCAGCAATTCACAACCAGCTCCTGTTAAAAGAAGACTTCAACTAGACAGGAAAGTGGCTCTTCGGATGACAAATACAATTTTGTCAACAACAAAACCTTCTGAAATATTGATTTCTATGATGGAATATTTCATTAAACTTGTTAGGCTGTATTTCATTCTGACTTCTAATTTTGTATTACACTTTATTAAAATATTGGCATATATAATCTTACATGATGCTAAAGTGTTCCAAGATAAAAGCATTCTGACATCTCTAAAATGAAACATTCCTGACTTTTCATGCCATGTTTAATCTTACACCTAATGAAAGAAGAAAAAATGTTTTTTCAAAACCTTATAGCTACCCTTAAGAACAGCAAACATTTGTCAGCTAGATACATCCACAAAGAGTGGTTTCACTGCACTAACTTGCTAGATCCTGATGCATGGCCACCCCCAGACAAAACACAACACTATCTCCAGGCCCTAAAGATAAAGTCCAGAATCAGAACTGGAAATGAAATTACATTCTACTTCTACTTCTTTCCAGGGATGATCTGAAGTATTATCAAGTATTTGGATCATTTGGATCTGTTCTTTGCTTAGAGAGGATTTTAATCTTGGGCACTTTTCTCCAGAGCAAAATTTGTACTAAGAGCATAAGCGAAGAAAGGGACTTGCAGGCAGAACATGTTGCAAGCCAGCAGTTTCAAAGCAGCACATTACAACTTTGTCAGCAGAAGAAATTAAAGGCCTTCTCTATGCTTTTGCTGAAGCCAGCACCCAGTGTGATAACACAAGTGCAGAAATGCATTTCAGGAATACATCTGAGTGAGGTGCAGTGGTACATGTCATGACTACCATTTGTCAAACAACTGAAATTAGGAAGCACCAGAGGGGGGAAAAAAAAAACACCACACAAAAAGACTTAGAACTTCTCCATCTCACTATTATTTCAAAGTCTTGTGAAGCCAAGACTCCTCATAAAGGAAACCCTCAGGTAACATACCCTTGTGGGCAGGCTGATAAATGACGGTTTCAGATGGCTGAACTGCTCAGTATCACTGGCATGTTCAATTTCAAAGTCAAGAGAAAATGAGCTTTTTCCAAAACTGTTATTGAGAAGCTCCTGCCTGGAAATGTATTTAGAATTGTTGCAGACTACTTTCACAAAAAGGAAACAACATTATCTGGTTGCCAGCTAAAATGTATTTTATGAAAATAGAAATTCAATTTCAATGCTGCCAGCAACAGTGTATTGATGGCATTGACGACACCCCTTTTGATCCATCCACAAGTCTGTGAATCACCTTCCTGAGAACACAGTGGCACAGGCTGTGTAAGACAGCAAGAATGTCACTGTCTACTGAAGGAACACCCTCACACTCATAATCAGTCAAGCTAACCAACCAAGCAGTCTTAAGGATAAACAAATCCTTCCTCCTAAGTGTCACACCATACTTCTCTGTGCAGATGCTGCCCTCCATTATTACACACTTTAGGCAAGGAAGATTTTAGCAGCTGTTGACCTGATAAAGTGGCCACTTTATTGACACAGGGCTCTTTACAAAGCAAAAGGAGGATGCAAAGGATAAAGTCACCTACAGTAACTAGTCGAAGAGAAGCAACTGAAACAACTACATTAACCAGAGTACATTATTTCATACGTGCAGGTTCCTCATGTTAAACCCAACAAATTGTTGCTGCTTCTCCTTAAGGCTCATGTGTCATTACTGATGAATCCAGTTATTTTCCTTTTGCTCCAAATACTGTCATGCACAGAGTAAGCATTTTCCCCAACACACTTTGTACCATATGAAAAACCATGTGACTGCTTAGATAAGCAGCACATTAGGCATCAATGACATTACCATAAGTCAACAACTCTGAGGTGCAGTCAACAGCTTTTTTATTATTATTAGGACAATTTACAAATCTAGCCCGTTGCTGTTCCATGAACTAGCAGGTGATTGAAGGCAAGTGCAAGGTTAAGACCTCATGAAGAGTTCGTGGAAACTATTCCACATGGTGGCAGCAGTGATCTAAAATAAAATGAAGTGCCATGTTCCAAAACAGAGTCACACCTGCTTCAAGTTCATCATATAAAAAGAGAAGTCTTCCTTTCTTTGATAACCTTCCACACTTTAGTTTCTTTTAAAGACTAATAAAATTGGTGTCTCTCTGCTCTTTTTCCATGCGATTTTGAACTTTGTTACAAGATTGAAAACAACTTCTAAATCTAGAAAAAAGTCAAAACAGTTTCTTTCCTCAGTGAGGTTGGCATAAATAATAAAAATAAAAAGCTAAACCGTAGTCTGAGAGGGAAATTACTGTCGTCCAGCACATCCACTGCATTTCTCTATCAAACTTTCACAAGAATAATATGGAAAAAATGTCACTTTCTGTGGTGGGTCGACCTTGGTGGTCATCTGGCATCCAGCCAAAGCTGCTGTATCACTACCCCTCTTCTGCTGGACAGAGGAGAGAAAATATAACAAAAGGGTCAAGATAAAGAAAGGGAGAGATCACTCAACCATTACTGTCACAGGCAAGACAGACTCAATTTGTCAAGTAATTAATTTAATTTACTGTCAATCAAATTAGAGTGGGATAATGAGAAGTACAACAATCTTAAAAACATCTTCTCCTCCACCTCCTCCTTCTTCTCAGGTTTAATTTTACTCCCAATTTCTCTACAGGCACACAACACCTCCACACCCTTCCTCCCCAGCGGCACAAGGAAACAGGAATGGGGGTTGCAGTCAGTGCATCACACATCGCCTCTGCTGCTCCTTCCTCCTCATGGGGAGGACTCCTCACCCTCTTCCCCTGCTCCAGCGTGGGGCTCCTCTCACTTGAGACTGTTCTCTACGAATTTCTCCAGTGTGAATCCTTCCCACAGGCTGCAGGTCATGGACTGCTCCAGTGTGGGTCCCTTCCACAGAGTGCAGGGAAGATAGGAATCCCTCTTCAGGAACAGAGGGGTTCCCTGTGGGCTCACAAGTCCTGATAGCAAACCTGCTTCAGCGTGGGCTCCTCCCCATGGGTCCTGCCAGGAGCCTGCTCCAGCACAGGCTTCCCTCGGGGCCACAGCCTCCTTTGGACACATCCAGCTGCTCCAGTGTGGAGTTCCCCAGGGGCTGCAGGTGGGTAAGTGCTCCACCATGGACCTCCACAGGCTGTGGGGGGACAGCTGCCTCCCCATGGTCTGCACCTGGGGCTGCAGGGGAATCTCTGCCCCAAGAGCTGCAGCACCTCCTGCCCCTCCTTGTGCACCGACCCTGATGTCTACAGAGTTGTTCCTCTCACATCTCCCCACTCCTCTCCCTGGCTGCAACTGCTGCAGCACAGCAATTTTTCCTTCTTAACCTTATCCCAGAGGTGCTACCACCATCTCTGATGGGCTCAGCCTTGGCCAGTAGCAGATCCGTCTTGGGGCCAGCTGGCATTGGATCTATTGGACACAAGGGAAGCTTATAATTTCTTCTCACAGAAGCAGGCCCTGTAGCCCTCCCACTACCAGAACCATGCCCTGAAACCCCAACAGATTCTCTTTCTGCTAACTGCAGCGGAGACTAGCTCAGAGCTTCTTTGTTTCAAGTCAGAGGTTTGCACTCTTGCCCCACTGGCTCTGCAGCTGCCCTTTTAATAGTGGATGGGGAGGAACCAAAGGCTGGACTGAAATTCCAGTGTGGCTCTCCTGCTGTACACGTGGCAGGTGTACAGAGACCTCCTGCTATGACTGACTGAGCAGGAAGGGCCCCGGGGGAGTCCGCGTGCTTGCGCCATTATAGAGGCTGTGACATTACAGAGATTTCTTTAAATAAGAAACATACAACAAATCTGAAAGTATTACCTACAGAAGGACAAAACTACACAGCAATTTTTGCAATCATTCACAAAATTAACCAAGAACAGTGCTACTGTAAAAGGCTGTCTCATAAGATGACAGCCAAGCAGTAGGAAAGCCACGACTGCTAAAGCCCTTCAACACAGACTTTCTGGAACTTCCAGCATCTTCTCCGCTGCATTTGTTACTGATCATACATCTTAATGGACACTGAAGCAAAAACACCACATCAAGAAAATTATCTGCCATCAGCAATGTTATAAGGAAATGCCGTGGTTGAACCAATGTCAAAAAGAGTTTAGCTGCTTAACTATCAAATGCTGAACATACTTTGAGCAGAGCTTTCAACACAGTTTCTCAATCATCACTTGAAGGTTGCCATTAGTAACATTTCGATCTCCAGAGATGGTATCTGCCAGCAAAAGAAATGTTTANAATAAAAATAAAAAGCTAAACCATAGTCTGAGAGGGAAATTACTGTCGTCCAGCACATCCACTGCATTTCTCTATCAAACTTTCACAAGAATAATATGGAAAAAATGTCACTTTCTGTGGTGGGTCGACCTTGGTGGTCATCTGGCATCCAGCCAAAGCTGCTGTATCACTACCCCTCTTCTGCTGGACAGAGGAGAGAAAATATAACAAAAGGGTCAAGATAAAGAAAGGGAGAGATCACTCAACCATTACTGTCACAGGCAAGACAGACTCAATTTGTCAAGTAATTAATTTAATTTACTGTCAATCAAATTAGAGTGGGATAATGAGAAGTACAACAATCTTAAAAACATCTTCTCCTCCACCTCCTCCTTCTTCTCAGGTTTAATTTTACTCCCAATTTCTCTACAGGCACACAACACCTCCACACCCTTCCTCCCCAGCGGCACAAGGAAACAGGAATGGGGGTTGCAGTCAGTGCATCACACATCGCCTCTGCTGCTCCTTCCTCCTCATGGGGAGGACTCCTCACACTCTTCCCCTGCTCCAGCGTGGGGCTCCTCTCACTTGAGACTGTCCTCTACAAACTTCTCCAGTGTGAATCCTTCCCACAGGCTGCAGGTCATGGACTGCTCCAGTGTGGGTCCCTTCCACAGAGTGCAGGGAAGATAGGAATCCCTCTTCAGGAACAGAGGGGTTCCCTGTGGGCTCACAAGTCCTGATAGCAAACCTGCTTCAGTGTGGGCTCCTCCCCATGGGTCCTGCCAGGAGCCTGCTCCAGCACAGGCTTCCCTCGGGGCCACAGCCTCCTTTGGACACATCCAGCTGCTCCAGTGTGGAGTTCCCCAGGGGCTGCAGGTGGGTAAGTGCTCCACCATGGACCTCCACAGGCTGTGGGGGGACAGCTGCCTCCCCATGGTCTGCACCTGGGGCTGCAGGGGAATCTCTGCCCCAAGAGCTGCAGCACCTCCTGCCCCTCCTTGTGCACGGACCCTGATGTCTACAGAGTTGTTCCTCTCACATCTCCCCACTCCTCTCCCTGGCTGCAACTGCTGCAGCACAGCAATTTTTGCTTCTTAACCTTATCCCAGAGGTGCTACCACCATCTCTGACGGGCTCAGCCCTGGCCAGTAGCAGATCCATCTTGGAGCCAGCTGGCATTGGATCTATCAGACAAAAGAAGCCTATAACACCTTCTCACAGAAGCCAGCCTTGTGGCCCCTATCAAAATCTTGCCACACAAATCCAGTACACCTTCTCACAGTGTTCAGTGAGTTCAGTGCTCTGGCAAGAGAAGAGACACTGACATTGGGCCATTTCATATGGCTTTTGATGACAGCTCCTGGATGAGCAATGTTACAGAACAAAATCTTGTCCCTAGAGCAAATCCTGGGTATAAAAATATGTCCAGGGATTCCTTCCCATCAGCAGGAAAAGTATATTGTCAAACTCTATCCTACAAACAAAACTGCTCCACAATAGCTGTAGCAGTTCTCCATAGCACTCTATGTTTCCTTTCAAGATACACACCACTTTTAACAGTAATTCACACAGCTGCAGACTAGTACAGCATCATTTTTAAATTGGTTGGAGGGCTGGGAGGGGTTTTGTTGTTTTAGTTTGCATTGGGGGCATTTTTGAAAGAGGAGAAAATGACAAATTACTCCATCTACACAGCTGGTGCACAAGGAATCTGCCTTTCTCTTTGTGGTTTCCTCTTTGCTTTACCAGATTTTTTTGAAATTAAGTTGCTATGCATACAGAAACTAAATGTTCCCTCGCTTTTTTTAACTATAGGTGAACGATTTCTAGGAATTCACTGCCCTAAGCAAACTAGGAAATGAATGGTGTTCCCAGCTCAGCTGCTTGCGTACCACAGCCAGTGAGCATTTCTCTGCTCTAGGCAACCACCTGCTCCGAATTCATTCCAGTGCCATCTGCCCCTTGAATGAGAGAATACACAGCCCTTACAAGAACCTCTGGTGACTTACACCAGAGACTTATTGTCTGTGGTCTCCCAGTCATGAGAAAGGAAAGGCCAGGTACTTACTAGAGCAGGGAATTATTAATATTTGGCTATTAGAGATGAAAACCCCCCAAAACTGCTCTCCAGTCTTAAGTAAATTAATCAAATTTCACAAGGAAGGCTTTCCTAAACAGACTTGAAGCATGAGAGAAAGGAGGGGGTCAGCTGAAGAAAAGGCACTTAAATCCAGTCAGTTAGCCTAGGCAATCACATTCTTTTACAGTTGTGACCTTGGCACTTCCTTTTCCCTCGGGCAACTTCCACCTGTTCTTTGCCAAACTTGCTCCTTGTGTTTTAAGCTCACCTAAGTCATCTTGATCCTCTGAAACACTTTATTAACAAATAACATAAGTCAGCTACCTTGAACTTAAACAGAGCTATTTCCTTTTGAAAATGTAAGCACCTACAGCTTAAGCTGAAGAGCAAGGCTTTCTGACCTAGTTGGCTGATGGCACCTTTGTGGATAAACACAGAGGAGAAGCCATGACATTTAAATGCTAGAAGGTGGGTGCAAATGTTTTCAATGTGCCTCTGAAGATCTCTGAACCAACAGAATGCTCATCATGTCCCCATGAATCTGCTGCAACAGTTACAGAAGGGCTTCACAAGTGGAACTTTTCCCTAGCTTGTAACACAAGAACATCCCCATTCTGAATTAGAGCCCTTCATTTAAAATTGCCCATAGAAACCTTTTTTTTTT